>BDUI01004024.1:18254-47799 GCA_002335545.1 Apodemus speciosus
TGGGAGCCCCTGGGAAAATGAAGAATTTTCATGGCTTCTTTTCCTTCTGGCCCCTCCGCTTAGCCCTTGACTGTAATGGACGCTCCGACTCCTGGAGATGCTGATTGGCAGGTCAGGGGCATCAGAGAACTTTGCTAGAGGTTGCAGATACTATCACTGCCTCTGGGGCCTGAACCATTGGGTGAATGGAAATGGTGATCTTTCCTGGTAAATGCAAGGAGGTAGACAGAAGAAGGTTCTAGATCCATGTCCAGAGTTGCTTGGCATCTCGGGACTGAGGCCACGGAGTGTGTTCCTATTTAGCATGTTCCCCGCTGCCTGTAGGTGGGATCCAGGTGGCCTTTGAGCAGGTTGCCAAGGCRAAGGGGAGCCTGTGTAGACCCCATCTCACCCACTACTACTCTGCGGTTGGATAAAGTCCCTGATGGTTTGATTCTCCCCGGCAAGGCCAAGTTTCAGAAAAATCTGATAGGCCCAGTAGATGGAGAAGTCCCAGGCGACTCTCCCAGGAAGCAGCTCCCAGCTGGGGCACTGACAGCTGGTGCTTGGGAGAAGCAGATGTGTGCCCACAGAACATCTGGCAGCGCTGGAGCCCATATGGAGCCCCGCATGCTGACAGGGGCCCTGGTCACCGAGGTGACTAATTGTTCCTGTTCTCTGCTGGGAGGAAGTGTCCCCAAGAGACAGGATCCTGGATCTCAGCAAGGAGACACTTGCTTTCAGGTATCTTCCTCCCCAAGACACAGTGGGTCCCTTCCCCGAGTCTTTATTGCCTTCACCGGCCAGATTCCATACAGAGGACTTTGTCCACAATCATCGTTAGACCATGGATGCTCCAGGACCAGCAGGGCTGTATGAAGGCTTTCTGCAGCTGCTGGCTCTRCCAAGTTCCCGGTGCCTCCRATTCACAACCACACAAAACACAAACACGGACTGCARAAATGGCTCAGCCAGGCAAGGCCTTGCTACACAAACGTGAGGACCTGAGTTCAATTCCCCAGAATCCCTCATGAAAAAGCTGGGTGCAGTGGTGTGTGCTTGTAATCCCAGCTCTGAGGAGGTAGAGACAGGCAGGTCCCTGGGGCTCTCTAGTTGGTCAGTTCTCAAACCAATGAGAGATCCTGCCCCAGCACACAAGATAAATGGCTCCTGAGAATGGCAAGGAACATTGACCTCAGCCTTCACACGGTCACAACCATTCACACACACACACACACACACACACACACACACACACACACACACACCAAAACAAACAAACAGGGCAGGAAAACTTGGCCAGCAGCAAACAGTAAACCTGAAGGGTAGACAGTGAACTTCCTAGAAACAAGCACCACTCAAAGTGGCACTGTGTTCGAGGTTCACAAAGCAGGTTCCACGGGCCAACAGCATCTGTGTTGCAGGAGAACCTGAGTGCTCATGCCTTGCCTGCTGCAGCTGGGACTTGGGGACTCCGTGTTGTAACTCACCCTCTGTGCCTCCGGTGCATGCCTCCCTGAGAAGCACCAATGCGTGTGAGCTCACCTCCCCCACAGAAGTAAAATTACTCGTTCAAGATCACTGAGAGGCGCGGCTGCCGACTCGCAGGCAGACACCAGTCTCCAAGGCAATTTCTGATGGGCGGTTTCGGAGGCTGGGGCTCGGCATGTTCTATGAGTCAGGCAGGGTACCACACTGGCCTGTTCTTCTCCTGGACGGTCTCTATTGATGAGTTTTAAATTTTGTGTGCGAGATAATAAAACTTCCTTCATGCCATCCCAGGGCCTGAAGGGCAGCTCCCATGGCCTAGCACTTGTTTGTCCAACAGGAGAGCCAAGCACAAGAAAGAGAAAGAATACTTGAAGGGGATTNGGGGGGGGGGCAGAGATAGGAGGGACTCTGGAGCTTGACCTGTTGGTTTGGTGAGAGCCTGTCAAAACAATAAGGTGGAGAACAAATGAGGAAGATAGCTGGTATTATCTTTGGCTTCCACATGAATGTGTACATATGTGCATGTGCACGTGCATGAATGCACAAGCGCACACATACAAAAGAACATGCACACACAAAATTAATTTGCATTATAGCAAAGAGTGTAACACATATTAAAGTCTTAAACATGCTAAAACAYAGAATCTGAGGCTGGGGAGATTCCTCAGTGTTTCAGAACATTGCTACTCTTGCAGAAGGTCTACTGGGTTTAGGTTCTAGAATCTATGTGGCAGCTAACAACCATCTATGACCCCAGTTGTAGGGGATCCAATTCACTCTTCTGGTATCCTTGGGCACCAGGCACATACACATATGTACAAAACACTCATACACATACTATAAAAATAAATAAATCTTTTMAAAAACACATGGCAATACATACCATTAACCCCAGCACTCAGGAGGCAGAGGCAGCATCTCTGAGTGTGAGGTTAGCCTGCTCTACTTAACGAGTTCTAGGCTAGTTAGGGCWACACAGGGAGACCCTGTTTCACAAAACAAACAACAACAAAGCCCAATAATATCCTACCCCCATTAAGTCTGCCTGAACGTCCCCCTCTGAGAACACGAGCACATTTGCCTACCTGCTCCCTTTACTCCCTGTGTCTCCCAAATTCAGTCTATCCTCAATGCCTGCAGGCATTCTCTTCTTATTAAAGAATATGGCTACAATGAGGAGTTATGGGTCCCTAGTTTGAACATGTTCTGTTTTTATTTATATGAAAATTCTATTATACAGTATATCTCTTCTAACTTGCTTTTTAACACTAGGATGCCAAGATTCCATCATCATGGTGTGTAAATTAGACTTTCACAATTAATTCAACACTTTCTCCATCCATTTGCTCCAGTGAACACTGGGTTTCTCATGATTCCTTCTGACCATGTACTCACCAGCAACTTTCCTTTGCTTTCTGGGCACAGCCAGACTGCTTCTCAACTTCTTTGTTCGTTTATGCGTTCAGAACTCATGTAGGCCAGGCTGGCCTTGAACTTTTGATCCTTTTGCCTCAACTTCTAAGTACCAGGATCATAAACTTGCTCTACCACTCCGAGCTTTCTCAGCCTCCTTGCAGCGAGGTAGAGCTATGTATCTGAAGTGCAGCTGGCAACTGTGTGGAAGGGGTGCAGGCCACTCCCTGACCTGATTCCTCTCATGCCTGAAGCAGAGGGCCAAGTTGGGGGCAGGGGAAGAGGCTGGAGAGACTGGAGGAGCCACCAGACAGGAAACTGGGAGAAGGCTCTGCACCACGCGCTCGGGGGAAGGAGCTACGGGGATAAAATGGCACCAGCTGGGGAAGAGTGGAGCTCTGTGTCCATCAATGTCCTGCTTGTTACTGTCACACAGTTATGCAAGATATTCCTATTGGGATAAATGGGCAAAGGAGGCAGTGATCTCAAAAGGGCTTGGAAACTATAAATAATTCTATAGTAAATATGGAGGTGAAACAACAAAGCTACTCTAGCCATTCATTAGGTCATATGTGGCTTAAAATCAACATTGGCATCTCTCAAATACCCAAGTCAAATCTGCATTGTTTCAAAGGACTTTTTAATGATTAAAGGAATCAAATTTGAGGGACTGGTAAGATAGCTCAGTCTGTAGGGTTTGCCATGCATGCTTGAGGATCTGAGTTCAAACCCCAGTATCCATGTAAGAAAGATGCTGTGGTATATACATCTACAAGGACAACCTTCAAGAGGCAGATACAGACGGGCCCCTGGGGTTTGCTGGCCAGTTACTAGAGCCTTATCAGACAGTGTATCAATGAGAAACCTTGTCTTCAAAGCGGATGCACAGAATCGCCTGAGAACCGAGGCGGTCCTCTGGTTTCCACACGCACATCCATGCATGTACTTGTGTACCTTTCCTCAGTACCCAGAGGGGGAACCCTCCCAGATCAACTTGAAAGGCTGAAATCAAGAAGCAGTTCTTTCCAATGAGTTTGTTTTCTATAGCCCCTGTGAACTCCAGAATGATGGCTACACTGAATGGTATTGGGGTAAACTGTCTTTGAACACTGGGATGTATGGTCTCCTTCTGTTTACTCGTTATGGAGTCTACTGAGTCTGTAGTCTTGTGATGTTCACCTCCCAGAAGGAGCTCTTTGAAGTATTGTCTCCCTTTGGTCAGAAGCCAACTGAGTATGCTTCCATGTGGTGAATACAGTGTTGAGTACCATCTCACTGAAAATCCTACCTTCTCATTGGCGGGCTGTGGTAGAGTACAGAACTGTGTTTTGGCTTCCCCTGTTCTTCAAACATAAAATAAAACCTTTGGCATTTGGAGGGGCTTTTGTTGAGAGCAGAACTCTGAGTTCTCTATCAAACACAAGCTTAAGAATATATTCTGCAAATTCTTTCTGTGTCTGCTATAGGAGACAGTTTGTAAAGTGTACGAGGCTTAAAAGGACGGCATTCATGGAGAAGGCCACAGGGAATCTGAACATGGCAGCCTGTTCTGGGTACTTCTAGAAGAGGGCTGTCTTCACCACCCTAGCTCTTCAGTGTTCAGTAAGGCCAACTTAATGCCCAAGTGTCTACAAAGTCCAATTCCACGTTCTCTTGGGGTGCATGGGAGAGCTACATTAGCCTCCACATCTCATTTGAAAGGTTAGCTGTAACCTTACACGAACTAACTTCCTTGAGAGACAGCCAAGAAGTGACGGCGAGTAAGCGAGAGGCTGCTCAGGTGGCTCGTGTTTATGCTGTGAAGGTGACTATCTGTTCCTTGGTTCAACCATACTTGATAGATTCTTTTAGTAATTATATTTCCTAGGCTCACCTGCATGCAAAATTCNCAATAGATTTACATCATCTTTTAAACTGATTATTTAGTTGCTTGAACATAAAACTCTTGGAAACCATGTCTTTCTAGAAACCTGGATGATCCCTAGATATTTTTTTTTTAGATTACACTTATTTGTTTTGTGTGTGTGTATGTAAATATGCATACATGTGCGTGTGGGCTCGTGATGGTTTCTATATGCTTGTCCCAGGGAGCGGCACTGTTAGAAGGTGTGGCCTTGTTGGAGGAAGTGTGTCACTGTGGGGATGGGCTTGGAGATCGTCCTCCTAGACACCTGAGCATGCCCAGTCTGTTCCTGGCTTCCTTTGGATAAAGACRTAGAACCCTCAGCTCCTCCTGCACCACGCCTGCCTGGATGCTGCCATGCTTCTGCCTTGATGACAATGGACTGAACCTCTGAACCTGTAAGCCGGACCCAAGTCAGTGTTGTCTTTTATAAGACTTGCATTGGTCATGGTGTCTGTTCGCAACAGTAAAACCCTAAGACAGAGCGTGAGAGAATACATGTGTGTGCATGTGTGTGTGTGCATGTGTGTGTGTGTTTGGACATCAGAAGACAACTCACACAACTCAGTCTCCCCTTCCATCCTGGTGGGTCCCAGGGATCCAACAAGCTCCTTCACTATTTGAACCATTTTACCCCTGGCCTTCTCAAGTTAGTTCACAAATAGTTCTCTTCAGAGTGAGCAGAGAGGTGGAAGTGTCTTGGCTCTTTCTGCTATACAAAGCAGTCAAAGAGAAAGGCCTCGTGGGTGTAGCCTTTCTCTTTGARTTGAAGTGAATCCCCTGGTTGTGCTCGAAGCTCCAGACATTTCCCTGCTCTTGAAGAGGCACATACAGAGTGTGCTGCCCTGTCTGTAAAAGCGTTTCTGGGGACCTGCAGCTTCTGCAGAGTCCCCTGCCCCACTCTGGTTTCAACCCTCAGACTTTAACGGAGGATGGCCATCACTGCCCCAGGCCTGGGTAATCGAGCAGTTTCAGTGGCTGCAGAATGTCTTCATTCCTGTTGGCCTGAGTTAGGGCAGAAGCTAGGCAAGACGGGTCCGAGGGAGACTCATCTGATAGTCAGAAAACGCTGCTTTTTCAAATACACATTAGGAGGTTTCAGTTCCTGAAATGGGGACAGAGATTTTCTGTGTCACTCTGCCCACTGCCAAACTCAGCCCTGCTGCCAAGGCCCTTGTCAGTCGTCACTTTTTCAGCCTGCCTGAGGTGGGATCTGGGCACCTTCAGAGCTGAGGAGTATCACTCTTTGCAGGGAATTCTGAAAGGTTCCACACACAAAGTTGAGAACTTTGTGCCAGGGGCTATGGATGTGCTTGGTCCAAGGCCAGCTCTTCCATGCACAGTAGCTCCCTCCAGTGACCCTCTCTGTGGCTTCCTATCTTAACTGTGTGACTCGCTCAGTCACTCCAGCAAATTTGCCATCCAAATTGTGACCTGGCCAAGAAGACTCTTTCCAAAGACAAGGAGATGTCAGCACCTTGTCCCGGAACCTTCAAAATGTCAGCTAGGCACTGGAGATGCAGCTCAGTTGGTAGAGTGTTTTCCTAGCATGAGTGGAGGCCCTGGGTCCCAAGCCTGTACCACATAGACCAGATGTGTAGGTGCGCATTTATAATCTCAGTACCGGAAACGCAGACGCATGAGGTTCAAGGCTATCTTCGATTATATAGTGTGCTCAAGCCAGTCTGGGCTTCCTTGAGACTCTGACTCAGTGGAGAGGGGGCTGAAATCCCCTACTCAAAAGAGATCAATGATAAAACACACGGAAGCTCTGGGTATCAAGCACCTCTGCAAGTTAGGGGGACAGTTTTGCTGTGGTATGACTTGGTGACAAAGCACTTGCCTCATATGCACAAGTCATCCATCCATCCCCTGGATGAGAGACAGAGGCAACTGGGAGGGAAAAGGAGGAGGAGGGAACAGGGAGGAGGAGGAGAAAGGAACAGGGAGGAGGAGGGGAGGAGGGGGAAGGAACAGGGAGGAGGAGGAAGAGGAGGATGTATCAAATTAGGATACCAGACACAGGTCTTGCTGGTTAATTTGAGGGGCGGGCTTGGAAGATAACATTTCAGGAWAGGCTTGCAGTGGGTCTTGGGGCTGTTTGGGTCTCTGGAAAAACAGATGCAGAAACCTTGAAACCTTGGGAACCATAGCATACAGGCAGCAAAGGGTGTGGGTCTATCAGGCACAGGCACAGACTCAGCAGAGGGGTTGCCTTGACAGTACACAGGAGCTCGGTCAGAGTACCTTGTAGGCACTTCCTGACTGGCCGAGTCCATCTAGGAAGGCAGGAGAAGACAATCCCTCACAGCGTTCACAAAGGAAAAGGTGTCCGGATGACAGGGAAAGACAGACGTGTCAGAGAAACGGGATGGGGAGCAGGAGGCTCTCTGGAGCGAGTTGGAGAGGCTGGACAGTTGTCTGGCTGTCTGTTATCAAGTGCTATATAACAAGTCACCCCAAACTGAGCAAGCAGCTTACAGTGACAGGCATTTGCTGCCTTGCACATCAGCCGCTTGACTGGGGCTGGGTTCACTGCTGAAGCTAGACGCTGCACGAGACTGTCCTGGGCTGGCAGCCTTGCTCTATGGAAATCTAGATCCTCTCTCAAGATTACGTTCAATATCTTGGTGGAATTCTGTCCTCTGCAGTGGTAGGAGTGTAGCCTCTGTTCCATTTATTTATTTATTTATTTATTTATTTATTTATTTATTTATTTATTTATTTTGGTGGTATTTGCCACGTGCTGCACCTCAGCCTTCTGCTGCAGAACCCTGCTGTCCAGGACCCCGCCCTCTGTCACCAGCACCTTTTTCAGCCCATAGGACGGGCTCTCACCGGATGAAGTCAAATAGTCTCCCTTTTCTTGACGGTTTGTTTTGAGACAGGATCTCAGGTAGGCCAGGTCTCAAACACACTGTCACTGAGGCCGTCTTTGAATGTTTGGTCACCCTGCCACCAACCAAAGCTAACTGACTATAACCTAAACAAAGGCAGCATAATCTGTCATAGTCCCCGTTCTRGGGTCTTGAAGCCATCCACAATTGTTACGTGCACTTCTGAGCGCACCCAAGTCCTCAGGTGGTGAGACAAGCTTCCTCTTTGGCTGCCATCAGTGGAGGCCTGGGATGTGAGGGCGGGGCTTCCTACGGCACAGCCACCACCACCACAGGGGCTTGACCCTTCCTTCCCCAGGTACAGAGGGAAGGAAGCCCTCATGGCTGCAGTACTGTCTGGGTTGCCYGAGCCCTGGCTGCCCCCTGGCATACTCAGTCTTATTGACATTGGCAGCCYTGTGTCTCTCACCCAGCCAGGAATGTAATTGACATAGAATTGTCTCTGAGCATCCAACTAATCAGCAAATAAATCATAAACCCGTGGCCATTCATTCTGGGAGGCAAAGAGGCTGCTCCTGGCTCYCTGCTCCTGGAGATGATGGAACTTAGGCTTGATACAGCTCAGATGAGCTGATGAGAGGAAGAGGGGAGGTAGGCAGTGCACTTTCAGAGCATCGGTGAGGATCCAGGGTCTGATGGAGTGCTCCGTACAGGCAAGTTCATCTTCGGAAGGTTGACAAACTGGATTTCTTTCATTTAAACAAAAGCATCTCTGGACATGGTCATGGAAGTGCATGCCTTTAAACCCAGCACTGGCACTACCTAGACAGGCAGACTCCCATGAGATAGAGGCTAGCCTGGTCTACACTGTGAGTTCCAGGCCAGACAGAGTTACCTGGTAAAACCCTGTCTCAGAGAAAGAGAGAGAGAGAGAGAGAGAGAGAGAGAGAGAGAGAGAGAGAGAGNTTCAAAGGACTTTTTAATGATTAAAGGAATCAAATTTGAGGGACTGGTAAGATAGCTCAGTCTGTAGGGTTTGCCATGCATGCTTGAGGATCTGAGTTCAAACCCCMGTATCCAYGTAAGAAAGATGCTGTGGTATATACATCTACAAGGACAACCYTCAAGAGGCAGATACAGACGGGCCCCTGGGGTTTGCTGGCCAGTTACTAGAGCCTTATCAGACAGTGTATCAATGAGAAACCTTGTCTTCAAAGCGGATGCACAGAATCGCCTGAGAACCGAGGYGGTCCTCTGGTTTCCACACGCACATCCATGCATGTACTTGTGTACCTTTCCTCAGTACCCAGAGGGGGAACCCTCCCAGATCAACTTGAAAGGCTGAAATCAAGAAGCAGTTCTTTCCAATGAGTTTGTTTTCTATAGCCCCTGTGAACTCCAGAATGATGGCTACACTGAATGGTATTGGGGTAAACTGTCTTTGAACACTGGGATGTATGGTCTCCTTCTGTTTACTCGTTATGGAGTCTACTGAGTCTGTAGTCTTGTGATGTTCACCTCCCAGAAGGAGCTCTTTGAAGTATTGTCTCCCTTTGGTCAGAAGCCAACTGAGTATGCTTCCATGTGGTGAATACAGTGTTGAGTACCATCTCACTGAAAATCCTACCTTCTCATTGGCGGGCTGTGGTAGAGTACAGAACTGTGTTTTGGCTTCCCCTGTTCTTCAAACATAAAATAAAACCTTTGGCATTTGGAGGGGCTTTTGTTGAGAGCAGAACTCTGAGTTCTCTATCAAACACAAGCTTAAGAATATATTCTGCAAATTCTTTCTGTGTCTGCTATAGGAGACAGTTTGTAAAGTGTACGAGGCTTAAAAGGACGGCATTCATGGAGAAGGCCACAGGGAATCTGAACATGGCAGCCTGTTCTGGGTACTTCTAGAAGAGGGCTGTCTTCACCACCCTAGCTCTTCAGTGTTCAGTAAGGCCAACTTAATGCCCAAGTGTCTACAAAGTCCAATTCCACGTTCTCTTGGGGTGCATGGGAGAGCTACATTAGCCTCCACATCTCATTTGAAAGGTTAGCTGTAACCTTACACGAACTAACTTCCTTGAGAGACAGCCAAGAAGTGACGGCGAGTAAGCGAGAGGCTGCTCAGGTGGCTCGTGTTTATGCTGTGAAGGTGACTATCTGTTCCTTGGTTCAACCATACTTGATAGATTCTTTTAGTAATTATATTTCCTAGGCTCACCTGCATGCAAAATTCRCTGATCAAGAGCAGGTATTTGGTTTCTCTGAAGACCAGAAGGCCTTAATCCGCCTTTTCAACATTAGGAGAGTTCAAAAGACCCACAGCACAAAGGGACACTCTCACAGCTGAGGAATCAAAGGGGACATGGAAGAACTCCAAAGCACCTCATTTTTCAGGAAGAAACAAGAAGTTAGGAGCCCTGCCTACCATGCCGCGGAGGCTGAGATTCTCATGATCATAACCTAGCTGGGGCCCTCTAACCGCCTGAGAAGAGCCAGTGGGACTGTACTGCTATTGCCAACATCTCAAATCATGGCACTTACCCAGACAATGGGATTATCTTATGGCATACTRGAAAAATGGGTGGGGCTGGTGAGACCACTGACTGCACTCCAGCTGTTCCTTGACTGCCAAGAAAGGAAGGCTCAGTGAGGAGTAAGGAACAGGAGATCTGTTAGCGGGTCTTGGTTTACATGCTATTTCCTTCAACTGCAGGCTAGAAGACAGGCGAATTGCATCCACTTCCTCTTCCTGGAAAGTGTGGAAAGTAACCCAACCTCATGGGCTGCTGAGAAAATGATACTGAGTTATGGGTATAAAATACTCTGCACAGTGCTCTGTATATAGTGAGCACTCGACAGACAATACTGTTTATGTTGTATCACTTATCCTGGAGGTCGCGTTTTATTATTCCAGTGACCTCTGAATGGAAATGAGTGAGAAAGCATTGGCTGGCTGGTACTGAAGAAAGGCTACTTACTTTTCAGGCTGTGTTTTTAATCTTTTCAACTTTTTGAAGTTATGGTAAAGGATAATGAAATTTAGATCTTCTCCAGTGCATGGAGTGCACTTACACTGGAGCACAGCCACAATCACCCGTTCATCTCCAGAATGTTTTTCATCACTGTAACCCCTATTATAAAGACAGCTTCCTGTGGCCCAGATCCTAGCAACCTCTGTGTGACTTTCTAACTCTATGAATTTGACAACTCATGGGGGTGAAATCAGGCTGTCTTTGCCATATGTGTCGTGAACTATGTTTTGACATTCCCATTACCTCCCTTCCATTGGAGGACAAAGGCTTATTTTTAACCAAAGGCCATTCTGACTCTAGAAGTCTCTTCTAAAAGCTTTTAGTAAATCCTAAGAGTATGTCAAGAATCCAGACCGCCTCTTTGTGAGAAAAAGCATGCAACACTGCTTTGTGAGTTCCAAACCAGTTCTCATCTAAGCCAGAGGACAGAGAAACCTGTGCATCAGGACAAATAGTCCAGACCCTCTGGACTGGGGAAGACCAAGGGCTTCCGGCTTGGATGGGCACTGTTCCATGTGAGCACTGGCCCAGCCACTCATCTGGTTGCCCACAGGCTCCTAAGTGCTGGCCTCACCGTCTCCAGTCTACTCCTCTGGATAAAACCTTGCTTTAACTGGTGGTTTCTGCTGCCTAGATGCCTACAAAAGAAACCTGGAAACCTTCAGTCTTTGTGTGTTGATCTCTTCATGTGTGTGGAGGCCAGAKAGCATCGTCTTCAAGTGCCTTCCTCAATCATCCGGTCTTATCTTTTGAGACAAGATCTCTTGCTGAACCCAGAGCTCACCAACTGGCTAAACTGGTTGGCCTTGAGCTTCGGGGATCTGCCTGGTTCACCCCTCCCCCACCCCCACTAGGGTCACTGACATATTTGACCATATCCAGCACTTTATGGAGGTGCCAGAGATCCAAACTAAGGTCTTTGTGTTTGCACAACCCTCACTTTATCAGCTGAGTCATTTTCCCAGTCCAGAAACATCTTTATACCCTTGTACACAGAGCCAAGACAAAACTTTACCAGTAAAAGATTTCTTTAACTCTGTTTCTCCCCTTCAACCCTCTAGTAAAGACAGCTCTGGTTAGATTCAATCTCCGTTTACCAGGACTATCTTCCCAGGTCTGTGGCACTCCCTTCCAAACCTGTCTTCCACAATACCAGAGGAGTCTAACTGTAAAAAGCAAACATATTCTGCAGTCCTACCCAGCCCTCTTTCTTCCTATCCTTGGGATAAGGTCAAGCATTATCGGCCTGGTATGCAGAACTGTCTGTGTTCTGGCCTCTGGTGACCTTTCCAATGGAATCTCACACCACTCCCCAGGATCCACCAGACACTTGAGAAATTGGAGTCATTTGCAGTTCTCCACAAACACTTGACCATTTCTTTTCTCAGGATCTTTGTGTTAATCCTTCTGCCTAAAGTGTTCTTCCAGCTGTCCTGCTTTAGTAAGTCGGGTGTCCCCACCCTGTGTTCCCATAATACCTGGTGTATACCTAGCATTGTACTTTAAAGAATGTTTCATTGTTATGTTGTGTGTTTGGCTTTTGAGACCGAGTCTCATTGTACACTTGTGATCCCAGCCCCTGAGCCTCCCAAGTGTAGAGTGCACTGGCGTGTCTGCATGGTTTGTATATTCAGTGGGCATTACTGCTGTGCACTGATGTGTCAGCATGGTTTGTATGTTCATTTGCTCCAAGAACGTGAGCCACTTGAGAGAAGATCCAAGCATCCAGGCATCCCTGTGCTTAGAAAGTGCATGAACCACAAGAAGGATGCCTGAATGTGCAGGTCTGCCTGGAGGCCACAGGGAAGAAGGAAGAAAGGGAGGGGTGGGGGAGGGCAAGGAGGGAAGAAGAAAATAGGTGCATAGGAAGGAGGAAGTAAGACAGCAGTGTCTCTCGGGCTATCTCAGTGCTAGATTTGAACTTCGGCCCTTATACATAGTAGGCGGGCATTCTCACTGATACCCCCGGCTCTACATTTCTTGGTAGTATGATCATGTATCTAAAAATTCTAAGGAACCAACTAAAGGTCAACATAAAAGCAAAATAACTGCCTTCTCTGACAGCTTATGGTATTTAGAATACACTAACCTGGAACTCACTCACTATGTAGCCCAGGCTGACCTGAAACTCACATGGTCCATTAATATTTTTACAAAGATACTAAAGCAATTCAGTGGGGAAACTGGGTCTTTTCGATCAATGTTTTTAGAGTATATATATATGTATATGTATATGTATATGTATATGCATATGTATATGTATATATATATGTAATACAATCATGTCCCCCACGTCACACCATACATAAAACTGAAGCAGAACAGAGACCTATAGTTATGAATTAAAACTATGAACTTTCTAGAAGAAAACAACTTAATTAGGGTGGGCTCTCTACCTAGCATTCTGCTACTGCTACTCGAAGCCTTGTAAGGAAAAGTCTGGACTCCATAGGATACCATCTCAAAAAATTAATTAAATTTAGAAAAAAATTGAATTGTATTAGGTGACTTAATTAAGCAGACTGCAAAAAAATATATATGTTCTATAAAATTAAAAAGTGATAAAAAGACCACATAAAAATTATAAACTTAGTTTTTGGAAAGATGCAGTTAAACAAACAAACAAACAAACAAACAAACAAATGGCTCTGTTAAAGTTTATAGAACACATTACTGATAAATGGATTCCAGCCAAGTTTATAAAGAATTCTTAAGCCAGGGCTAGGGATAAGGTACCATAGTAGCATTTGCCCAACGTGCTAGAGGCCCTGTGTTTGATTCCCAGCACAGGGGGAGGGGGGCTTAAAAACTGAAAAAATGAGATAATATGTCAGTGAAAAACAGAAGAAAGATTTCAACAGATCCTCCCATTCCCATGAGCTCGCTTGGGTGGTTAGCACACAGAGTGCTTAGCAACACTGCACACAAGGGACTTGGATATTGAAAATCCCAGGACAGTCTCTCATACTCCACTGCAGCTGAGATTAGAGACCGATGATAGCCAGAGCCGGAAGGCGTGTGAGAGAGCGGAACCTCACGCTCTGTGAGGGAGACTGTAAGGAGTCACACTCCTTACAGCATGGCAGCGGATGACTGGGTTAAACACACACTGGATGGGTGACTCAGCATCCCTACCCGGCAGTTAACTAAACACAACTAAAAGCACTGTCAAAACAAATACTTCCCTTAAATTATATCCAAGAAGCACTATTCCTAATCACCAAATACTGTAAAAAAAAACAAAAAAAAAACAACAAAACAATATTCACTATCTGTGGTGGAATACTACTCAGTAATAAACAAGAACGAAACTCTGAAACACACACCTCAACATGTACAGACCTCAAACACACTATAGAACAGAAAACAAGAAAAATACCATATCCATGTGGTTCCATTATAAAGCAAATATTGTAAATCCTATAGTAGCAGAACTGACAAACACACTCTCTAACTGCTATTCAAATTCTGTTCAAAGCTGACATAAAGACAGAATGGCTCAGTGTCTAAGTGAGGTAGCTAGAAACTCTCTGCAGTGTCAGGTACTATATAATGTAAGCTCTTGCCTCTTAAGGGTGAGCTGATATTCTTAACCGTTTCTTACCTAAGCAGATTTCCCTAACCATACTATGAAAAGAAAAATAGATAGTGATGTCCATAACTCAGGTCCACCGTTCTTCGGGGACATTTCCGAGATTTGGGAATCCTGACTGTTTTGGATCCTGATCTGGACAAGCTGACTGTAAAGACAATATGTATGGGGGGCCGGAGGGATAGTAGAGTGGTTAGAGAGTGCTATAGATCTTCCACAGGATCAGGACTCAATTTTCAACACTCATATCAGCAGCTTAAAACTGTGTCTAACTCTAGTTCCAGGGGGTCCAGCACCACTGGACTCTGTGGTCACTGCATGCATACAATTCACATAGCCTCATGCACAGGAACAAACCTTTCAAAGAAGAAAGCATGTCTGAGACCAACAGGGACGCTTCAAGGCAGACTGAGAATTACCTGACGCTAAAGGATTAGCTCTAAGGATGTATGATGCATACACTTGTCCTTAAAAAGCAAGGCTGTTAGAGATGCACACGGACGCATACATAAGTGTTCACAGACGAAACGAGAGCTGTGGTTTACACTCGCTTCAGAGTACTCCAGAAAATTCTAAGAGCAAATAAAGAGGAGGGTTGGGTGAAGAAACAAGAGACACAGCTGCAGTGCAGGTGCTGCATGCACGAGGTGCCTGGGGGACTTCTGCTTTCATGTGTCGCATTACTTTCTCTATTGTTGGTGGCACTGGGACATGCTCTCCCGTCCCTGCACATGCTTGGCAAGTGCTCTGCCATAAGCTACACAGACAGCCTACTTTCTACTTTCTGAGATGGGGCTCGGTTGCTACTTGAATGTACATTGTGCTGGATCCTTAGCATGGGTTTGTGGGTCCTTCCAGCCTCAGACTCCCGAAGTAGCGGGAATACAAGCAGGTACCACTAGTCCTTGCAGTGTTTTTTAATTTTCATTTTTGACTACGTGTATATTTGGAGGGGGTACACATGTAGAGGTCAGGGGGAAACTTTTGGGAGTCAATTCTCTCCTTTTACCACGTGGAGATGGAATTCAGGGGGTCGGACTTAGCGGCGAGGCACCTTTTGATCTGCTGAGCCATTGCTGGCTCAGTGCTCTTGTTGGTGAGGAGGCCCAGGAGCTCACGGTAGGTCAGCGCACAGAACTGCTTGCACTACACTCGGCTAGAACTCCATGGCGAACGCGTAAAGGAGCGCGCACTTTAACACAGTTCCACTCCTGCCCTTG
Organism: Apodemus speciosus; assembly: GCA_002335545.1. NCBI lineage: Eukaryota > Metazoa > Chordata > Mammalia > Rodentia > Muridae > Apodemus > Apodemus speciosus. The sequence continues at coordinate 33,716 of BDUI01004024.1, forward strand.
TCCTGGGCCAGGGCCACCCCCACATCTGCGTCACCTCCTGCGCCTGGGTGGTTACTGGATCTTGCAGGCCCCTCTGGACTCTGTGACAAATCATTATTAGCCACAGTCACCGTCTCAGCTTAGTTTCTGATCCTCAGTTGCTCATTTATTCTTTGGTTATACAACGTAGCTTGTCCTTTCCATGGTCGGCATGAATTTTTATCTCAAGCTCGTATATTTAGGTTTGTCAGGAAGAGATCACAACCTGCCACCATCGAGGAACAACTCTGGCTTCACTTTCTGCTGCCTTCAGCTAGAAAGGTCATCCCTGGAGAGGTTCACTCGCTCTTCAGAGATGAGAGGACATGTCTATTTGCGGGGGTTGACACTGACATTCTGCTCTTGCTGTTGGGGCTTCCAGATTTGTCAGGAAGTTCTGAAGGAGTCTGAAAGTTGTCACACATACCTGGGGACACTGCCAATGGATTATCTGGAGCAGTGTCATACTGCAGCCATGATCAGTTCCGAGATTTACATCCTAGCTGTCATTGAATCTACTGCGCCACAGTATGGTCTTTTGCTACACAGGGTAAAACTAGTAATTACTCATGGAAGGGTGCTAGGAGGACTAAGTATCATAAGATATGCAAAGTACTGTTCTGGGGCACAGTATACCCAGAGTTTCTGTTAATACAGATGACTATTATTGTCAACAGCCATAGTTTTGTACCAAAAATTGCCTGTAAGTCATCAATGTAGGTATCTTTTTAATGATAACTATACAAAAATCATTTCACTCAAGGAGATCAATACCATAAGTTATTCTGAAAGTGGCTTTCTTTCTGAGTAGGAGGCCTACTTTAGTTACAACTTGTTAATTGGAAAGCAGTCTAGTACATTTTGGAGTCAAAATCACTGAAACTTTTCAGGAACTCTGATCAGAAAAATTCACTTTCGAAATTACTTTACTCCAATAGTTACCACGAAGAAGAGCTGTGGCCCAGGTCCCGGGGCACAGAGAACACGAGTCTGCATTGACTGTGGGTCTGATTCATAGCCCCCTCAAGAGACATCCCTTTGGATCTCTAAACAAGGTGTTATTTAAGGCTAAGAATTCACAACAAGAGAATATTACCGAGGAAGATTTGTGAATGAAATTTTCAACCTAGTGCCAGAAGTTGCAAATAGGCTTTTAGAAAGTGAACTCTAAAGAAGAAGGAAGTTTCAGTTTGAGTCAAAGTGATGGTGGTTGCTAGGGGCCAGAGCTCTGAGCTGTGAACCTGGGAAGGAAGGCATGCTGCGTGTGTAATTGAGAATGGCCAGCTCCACCATCAGCTTCACACAAGTCCTGGGTTAAAACCAATCAAAATGTGAGAGGCGGTTAAAAGGCCCAGGAGTCCTACAAAAACAAGGAGGCACTGGAGAGATTATCTCCCGTTTTCCCACATTCTTTAGCACTCCGAACAATAGAAGGAACAGACAGGCTTTATTTCTTGTTAGTAATCAACTAGTTCCTGTTGCTCTCATAGTTATTAATACTAAAAATTATTACATTAAACTAAGAATCTCTCACAAGAGAAGTAAATATGCCGATCCTACACAAACATTGTGGTTGTATAGCTTTGGTTTAAAACAGTTTCTAATACACGTCATTGTGGTTCCCACCCTCAGTCACTTTACCAAGTCTGATTTGTTCAAGTACATTCATTAATAGACATAAAAGTGTGATTTGAACCCAAAAAAATAAGTCACTTTTGAGAAACATCACAGCTTGAGGGTTACTGAATTACCCAGCAGCCAACATTTTTATGTGTGCTAGATAATGCCACAGGACACACTGCTTCTGCAGCAAGGGCAGACAGCACTGTGCTCAGGGCAGAGGAAGCTGAGAGGATGGCTTTACTCTTAGTGGTAGGYGAYGGTGCGGCCCCATTTAGTGGTAGGTGACAGTGCGATTCCATATAGAAATCCCCTGGGCTACATTAGGAATCAATCAGCTTGACAAAAGCCTCTTAGAATGGGCACCTGTAGCCATTACAAGCTTCTGGTCTTTACTTACAATTTCAAAAGCTCTCTTGATTCCTACATGATTGGCCTCAGTTAAGGAAAGGATTGTTCCAATAACTAGTAGAGTTAGTCTGAAGTTGTCAAGTTTCTCTGACTTCATAAATATTAAGTTCTGCTAGGGATTGAATCCTTTGGGAAACAATTTTTATATCCTTAATATAAGCTTTGGAGCTACAAATGAAAAAAGAAAGAATGAACAGGTAGGAAATACAGATACACAGAAAAGATAGGCAATGAACTTGAGATCTATCTATCTATATCTGTATATCTATCTATCTATCTATCTATCTATCTATCTATCTATCTATCTATCTATCTAGAGAGAAGGAGGAGGAGGAGGAGGAAGGAGGTGCTCATCATTCTTAGGACCCCATGAAGCCCACTGCTCGCCTGCATCCCCCGTGACCACTGCAGGGAAGGAGAGCTGCCCAAGTCTCACGAGAGGACACAACCCAACCGTGTATTAAGAGGAAACCCTTCCTTTACAAACGGGACTGTTATAGCAACCACAGATCTATAATGCTCTACAGTTAACATACCCTCATGTGACAGACACATGGGACAATAACTATCACAAACAGTGTGCGGGAGGCAGAGACGCCACATCTTACTAGCTTTAAGTCACTATTAATCTGAAGTAGACCATCTCAAGCTAAAGGCACGCATGAAAATCTTGAGAACCAACTATTAAGAAAGTATCTAAGAAACAGCAACCACAGAAAGAACCGCAAAACGCAGTCCATCATGCCCCGCTGCTGCTGCCTTCTGCAGACCTCCTTTCCCCGCAGGTTTCTTCCTTGGCTTTTCAATGGCCTGACCATTAAAGTCTTGGGTGCGATGTCACCTCCAGGAGAAACCTTTCTGTCACACTGAAAGTCTGCTACTGAAGACTCAACTTTGCTATCACAGTTCTGCTCCCATCTCAAATGTATGTGCTCATATTTGCTTGTGAGCATTACTTTATTTTCTACATCACTGACATACAACAAGTGAGTCAGAAAACACTGTTAGAGCAGCATATAGCTGTATTTCACCTTTGCTGATTTTATCAGCTACACTGGGACTGGCACACGTTCTCTGCAAAGGGTGGAATGACAGGTTTTAGGCCGTGTAGACCATGCACCTCCTCCATTGCGTATTCTTTCCCTTCTCTCTTCCTTCTGCTTCTTCTTAACAACCTTGTGAAAACATGGGACACTCTTCTTGGCCTAGGTACTACATGAAAACAGTCTAACCCCTGTGTTATACTATGAGAACCTGGAGATCAAGCCTGAGGGATGCACGTCTATACACACACACACACACACACACACACACACACACACACACACACACACACATATCCCTAACCAGAGTACTGAACATACAGAAAATGCACATACCTGACCATACAGAAAATGTACGCAGCTGACCTTACAAACTGCAGAAAAAGAGAAGAGAAAAACGGAGACAGGCTGCGGTTGGCAGACATTTCCTTGGAACACCGTCCAGGCCAGCTCTACAGCGATTTACAGATACTGGGAAAGACAACTAACTCGTCAGTCATAGCTTCTACCCACTTCTCCCTTCAAGTCCTGATCTCAACCCAGCCACCATGAGCCACATGGTGATGCTTGCTGCCGCCTGGGGCCCATAAAGAAGGGAGGTGACATCCCTAGGGCTGCTGTGCTCTGCGTCACTGGCACACCTTGCTATAAGCTCTCACCACTGGCATTCTGAAATACTGCTGCCTTGTGGCTTCCATCTACTATCAGAGGTAAGGATAACTTGGCAGACACGGATAGGCCTGCCCAGTCACTGCAAGTACTTCTCAGATGGTGGCCAGGACGCCTCTCTCCCGGTTTCTGGGAGGAGAGAGCATGTTTCTCCTGCTGTGGGGATGGCTGCAGACACAGATCAAGGGCAAAGAGAGGAAGGGGTGAGCACCTTGGAAGGCTGCACAGCCACATTCAGAAGTACAAGAATGCCAGGGTGCTGTAGCGTTGCTTGGGGAGCCCGGAATGTGGGTAGCATCTCCTCTTAAGGCATTCTTGATTCTGTACATCCAAACAGTCTGAGGTCAGCACCATATGGCTCAGGAGAGGGGGCCTTTCCTCTGGTGTCCCCCAGGCTCAGTGAGCACAGGAGCTGCTCCGCTGACACTGGCTTGCTGAGCTAGGAGAATGCAAGGACACAGGGAGGCAGAGAAGCTAGTTCATGTCCTGCTAGGCCTTCAACCTCCATGACGTTGTGGAGCCGCCCACGGGAGACTGGCTCTATCTCCAGGCGCTTCCTCCCTCCTCTTTCACATGTTGAGATCCCAGAATAATCCACCGCAGTGTTCTTTGTCAAGTCCCCGCTACCCATATTCACCTCCCATCTTTATAACAGGGGAAAAAATAAAGAGGAACAAATGGTCCCCTGGGCGTTGGAACCAAGCAAGCAGATGCTTCCAAAGGAAGGTAAGTGTCAGATGCGCGGCCACCGTGTGGCTGAGGAAAACACATTATCTAACCAAGCTCCAGTGTGCCGCAGCAGGTCCTAAGTCTTAGATGAGAACGAGGCAATGGATGGGAATGAATGGTGTGCTTTAAGGCAGGCTGTGAGTTAGGGAAGGGGCAGGAAATAGCACCAAAGGCCCCTGAGTTACAGCCTTTATCTGCCAAAAGAGCCAACAGTCTGAAGGCAGTGACACGAAGGGACAAGGGAGTGAACAGCCTGGGGAGGAAAGGGCGACAGTTTGGGAAAACATTTTGGGAAAAAGCAAATGAAACCCCGGGTTTTAAGGCAGCCATTCTAAGGAGTGCCTGAGGAGTCTGTTTCTGAAGAAGGCAGTTCACAGCTACACTAAAATATGACGAGGTTGCAGTTTTGATATACAACTTGGTGGGAAGGAGCCATGAGAAATACCAGACACACAATGCCAGGGAGACGATATTATGCAGGAAATACACGGCAGTAGCAATTCCTGTAACTACTGAAGATCCTGACGAAGGGTTGGCAGGAGCCACAATGTAAGGGCTTTTATCCTGAACATCAGTGCAAGTAATGGCTTCCTCGGTAACTAGGAGTGCGTGCTATGGTTTGTCCCTCTAGGATTCTTGGGCCGGATGCTAGTTCCCAGTGCAGTGCTATTAAGTTGTAGAATCTTTAAGGCCAGGTCTATGGGAAAGTGGTTACAGCATTGGGATACATGTTGGGAGCAATTAGTGCCATTCTCATGGGACTGAATCGTTGTGAAGCTAAGACACATAATACACTGGCCATTCTGATGCAGCAGGTTCCTTTTCTGCTTTGCCGCCATACTGTAACCCGGCCAAGGGGCCTGGAGTAAAATGTAAGACTSTGGACTTCTAATAGTATGAGCTACACAAACCACTCTGTTTTATAAAGTCCCTGCCCTTGGGTATATTCTTATAGTAACAGGAAGTGGGACTAATCTATGCCATTTTGAGTTGCATGCTGAAAAAAAACATTAGGACTAAGGAATGTGAAGAATATATTTTTCTTTTATGCCTGATATGGTTGGACTGAAAACAGCATGACTAGGAAATAAAAATAAGTTTCAAGAAAATTATCTGTGCTGTCGGGCTACTTCAAGGTACAGGAGCTGCCTGAAGGATTCGTCTCAGTTTACTACTAGGTTGTCCACAGCCACTCTGGCAGCATCTGATGACCACCACTACCACGACCACTGGAGGCAAAGTGTAGACTCCTGTGGATGAGTTAGGCTAGACAATCACATCGGGCAGTGCTTGCAAGTCCCCAGAGATCACCTGAAGCTGCAATTGGGCTCTGGGTATCAGGTAAGAAAAGTAGCAATTGTGAGGCTTCCTTTCCCAGTGTACTTTTAATTGTGGGTTAAACGCCTCATGGCAAGGTTTTCAGGAAGCCTCACATCAGCCTTCCCACCCACCGTGCACACGTGAACTAACTGAAGCAGAAGGAAGCCTGACCTAGCGATCTGAACGAGGTGTGGTTGGAGGCGCGCACGCCCAAGCTGGAGCTCTCTTTCCAATTGTTTATCTGCATACATAATTAATACAAAATGCCTTTTCCAGATTTAATGTTTGAAAAAAAATTGCCCTACTGCAGAATGTGCCACCAAGCAGGAGCACACCCCAAAGCTGGGAAGAGCTCTGAGAAGGAAGAAGAGCCATCCTCAAATGCACAGCCAGCGCTCCACCGGCTCTGTGAGGTGTGCCAGCATCTGGTTCCAGAGGGAGGCTTCCTTCCCAGCTTGTGGACATTTAGGGGTTTCATCTCTTACCGTGTGCTGGTATGAAATCAGGTTTAAAAAAAAGAATTTGAAAACTATTTTAATCTAAAATTACAATCAGAAACCTAAGCCTGCTGGGGAAGAAAACACTCTGGAGTCAATATCTGTACATTGTTTGACACCATCTAYTTAGGGCCAAAGTATCCCTTCTTAGTAAGGATTAGTGAGATGTAAGGGAGCTCCGCCTCTGCGGGAAGCCAGCTTGGCCCTCGGCTTTTGTTCTAGCTCAAGCAGGAACTCCTTGGCTGTTGACTTAAGCGAGAACATAATACACCGAATTGCCAAGGAATGCAGGGTTTAGCTGACTTGCACCTTATACCTGATGCCACAAGTCACTGGCTCCTCCACAGCAAAGCACTACAGTCTAAACCATCCACAAGAGAGAGGGACCAGTGATGACGGCCACTACTGATTGATTATGTAACAACATTTACATATGACTGCAATGTGGACACCCACCAGAGGGTACTGGGGAAGCACAGAATGCTGCCCCCTGTGTGCTGTGACACKTCCTACTGACCAGAAGATCAAAGCAAGCCTGCTTTCAGCAATCCTAAAAATGTGGAGACCTGACACCGGATACATATTTTGAAACAGAAGTATGTTTAAGGTAGGGTCACTGTATCTTGGCATAGTGACATTTTGTATTTTCTGTTGTGAGGGGATGTCCTGGGACAGAAGGACATTAGGATTGTTAGCTGATCACTGGATCCATCATCCACTGTGACAGTAAGAAATGTCTTGTCAGATATCTTCTGTGGGGCAACATCACCTTAGTGGATGAGAAACAGTGGTTGGAGAAAGTATGGCCTCAGCCTACATATACACAGGTAAAATAAGAAGAACCACGTCAAAAACCGAAGGTTCTCACACCGATTTTTACATTCCTAAGTGTATGTGCACAGTAAAAGTATACTCACTGTGTACAAGAAAACAAAAATCTTTCCACATCAGCAGCAGAGTAAGTTTTGTGAAGCCTTCTGCATCATATTCCACGACACCTCTAAGGAAGAAAACGCACACATAAACCCTCATAAAAATAACGTTCAAAANTTAGGGCCAAAGTATCCCTTCTTAGTAAGGATTAGTGAGATGTAAGGGAGCTCCGCCTCTGCGGGAAGCCAGCTTGGCCCTCGGCTTTTGTTCTAGCTCAAGCAGGAACTCCTTGGCTGTTGACTTAAGCGAGAACATAATACACCGAATTGCCAAGGAATGCAGGGTTTAGCTGACTTGCACCTTATACCTGATGCCACAAGTCACTGGCTCCTCCACAGCAAAGCACTACAGTCTAAACCATCCACAAGAGAGAGGGACCAGTGATGACGGCCACTACTGATTGATTATGTAACAACATTTACATATGACTGCAATGTGGACACCCACCAGAGGGTACTGGGGAAGCACAGAATGCTGCCCCCTGTGTGCTGTGACACKTCCTACTGACCAGAAGATCAAAGCAAGCCTGCTTTCAGCAATCCTAAAAATGTGGAGACCTGACACCGGATACATATTTTGAAACAGAAGTATGTTTAAGGTAGGGTCACTGTATCTTGGCATAGTGACATTTTGTATTTTCTGTTGTGAGGGGATGTCCTGGGACAGAAGGACATTAGGATTGTTAGCTGATCACTGGATCCATCATCCACTGTGACAGTAAGAAATGTCTTGTCAGATATCTTCTGTGGGGCAACATCACCTTAGTGGATGAGAAACAGTGGTTGGAGAAAGTATGGCCTCAGCCTACATATACACAGGTAAAATAAGAAGAACCACGTCAAAAACCGAAGGTTCTCACACCGATTTTTACATTCCTAAGTGTATGTGCACAGTAAAAGTATACTCACTGTGTACAAGAAAACAAAAATCTTTCCACATCAGCAGCAGAGTAAGTTTTGTGAAGCCTTCTGCATCATATTCCACGACACCTCTAAGGAAGAAAACGCACACATAAACCCTCATAAAAATAACGTTCAAAAACAATGGAAGTTAAGACTCTGAAAGGCAAGTGAACACAGACTTAAGACACRTGAGCACCCAGAGGGTCTAGGTTTTGGAATGACAACACTGAGTCATGTTACAACCTTGCTCTTTGCTACTGCTTACGACCTCACTCCAATCTTTTAACCTTGGGAGGCTTAGCTTCCTCATCTAGCAGGAAATTATAATATTGATAAAATTTTTAATAGCACTGTGAAAAACTAACCAAGATAAACCATGAAATGGAAACATTAGTCATCAGTTATGAGTAAAAAGAAAAATGAGTAAAAAATAAAAATGAAACCAGTCCATTGGGCATGATGGACCTTTTACATGCCTTCACATGCCTTTTATCCATGCCAGTATTTGGGAGGCAGAGGCAGGTGGACCTCTGCATCTCTATGAGTTTGAGGCCAGCCTAGTCTGCATTGCTAGTCCAATGGCTGGGCTACAAAGTCATATCCTGTCTCAAAACCAAACCAAACCAGGTCATAGATGACATTACCATACCGGATGTCACCTGACTACCTGGACAGTGAGCTCAAGTCTCACTTTACTCAGGGACTGAACACGAATGATCCTGACAGTATGAGACTGTACAGGCATTCTTGCATTGGTACCTTAGCTTCTATCTTCCCAACAAAGCAGCAGCATCGGTGGGAAGTACTGTTGGGGGTGTCAGGGGACACCGGTTCCTCACTTGCTGAGGGGGCTGGCAGAACCTGCTAGGCTCGCCTCATCAATTTCTGACAAGATCAGAGTGTCTAAAGGATGTTGTCACCAAAGTGTGACAACATTGCCCATGAATTGGTGAACAGGAAATACTCATTTACACAAGCGGGTCCTGAAGCCTTAGCGATGTCTCCTCCTGACTGGTCAAAAATATTGATGGTTCCCAGCTTAATACTGGGACATTTCAGGAAACATACAGAAACGTAAGATACCAAGGACCAGGTGATCTGCTCAAGGATGGTGTGTATCACTTAGAACTGACTTACGCCAACAATTCTGTCGTATGAATGTATAATTAACCCAACACTGTAACGCTGAGGTCTGAACTCTTCACTCCATTTCCTCATAGGAATTTCCGTTGTAGGAAAATGGATGGAACTGGAAATCATTACGTTAAGCGAAATAAAGCAGATTCAAAAAAGACAAGTGGCACATGTTTTCTCCAATACGTGGGATCCACATGTAAATGTGCATGTGTAGGCCATGAAAGCAGGCAGAGGAGCAGGAGGGAGGAAAGTCTGAGGGAGAATCGAGTAATGGGACACACGTGACACGAGAGTGAGAAGGAAGCCATTGGGGAGGAGGGGAAACGGGAACAGCAGGGTGCTCAGAGCAAAGGCGTGGGACATGTGTGCCTGGAAAATGCATAATGAAACCCATTACTTATACACTAACCTAAAAATTAATTTTAAAAAGTATAGCTGAAAAATAAAAAGAAAGAAAGAAAGAAAKAAAAAGAAAAGTCCTGGAAACTAGAAGGGAAGGCCTTGGAGGTAAAAGTGCAGAACGAGCCACAAGCTCCGCAAGAAGCGGGCTCTGCGCCCATGGCGGCTGCAGAGAACACCACCACGGTGGCTGTGGTTGGGAGCGCACAGTCCTGCTCAGAGAGCATGGCTGGTTCTATTATTTGCTAAGGAATGTTAAAAGCTAAGCCATCCTGGGAGCTGCAGGGTAAGCACCACATCCAGAATGTAAACGAGACAGCATCCTGTGTGCGAGCCGGCCGCRCGAGGCAGAACTTACGTGCCGAAGTGACTGAGGAAAGCAGCGATGTACTCTCTTCTTTTGTGATAGCCTTGAATCACATACTGTACCTGGAATGGGAACCCAAGCTGGAGATTAGTACAGAAAGACTGAAAATGCTCTATTATGAAAAACTGGAAAGGCTCGGGGAAGCAGAAGGAACAGGAAAACGAACGACTGCATTCCCACCCCGTATTCAACAACTGYTGAGTATTTTGCCTAGCTGCTTCATCCAGCTGTCTACCTACCAACTACCTATCAACCTGTCAATCCATCTTGCTGAAACACTTCAAAGGAAATTAGAGACATCCTGACGGTTCATCCCAAATACTTCATTTAGTGTGCAACTCCAAAAAAACTTGAGTTGTCATACTCAGCAGGTTTAGTGAGCATTCTGATGTCAGCGGCTACCTGTCCACATCGGCTCTTCTTCATCACCTCCAGAACATTGTTTTCAAAACACTGTTTAATTCAGGATTAGAAATGTAATCTGTTCATATTTTTAAAATCTTTTAATCACATAGTAACAGCATACATGTTCCACGTATGAAACACACCCGCACTTATCTGCCTGTCTGTAGTAGCATGCAAAAATGGCATTACCTTTTCAGAGATTGGGTTAACTTTCTTACTGACTACCTCAGTTTTCTGTTTCCTTTACCCTTTGTGTTTTCCTATATATTGGAAGTTAGAGTTAATAGTATAATTAGCTTACATTAATGTTTTTTGGCAAAAAATCTTCCWAGGTAACACTGGGTTTCATTATTTGGTTAAACAMCTCCAYTGTAAAGGGATGTTATCCCTTGCCATAGTGAGAAAATACCATAGAACACACACACCACCCCCTTCTTCTCAGGACCATCAATCTACAAATGCATCTTTCTTTTTTTAAATTTATTTTTTATGTGCATTTGGTGTTTTGCCTGCATGTATGTCACACAGACATACTTGATGTATAGACAGTTGTGCACTGCCACGTGGATGCTGGGATTTGAACCTAGCTCCTCTGGAAGAGCAGTCAGTGCTCCTAACTGCTGAGGTAACTCTCCAGCCCCAGACAGGAGCATCTCTTGGAGTATGTGATGAACTGGTCTCCATCAATCATTCGCCTAATGGTTTCAGCATCAGCTGGAATATTCTTGTCTGACTTATTTCATTTGGGATTGAAAAATGTTGATCTAAAAAGTTCTATTATTCCTTTTGCATTTCTCAGTAGACATCCTTTATAAAGAAATGTCATTAAGTGGGGCATTTTGGTTATCTTGAACTCCTAGTAAAAAGGTAAGATAAAATTAAAAAGGTAAGATAATACTTTATTCTTTCAAAAATCTTAATATGCAGAATGAGAAGTATTACAATGGGTGATTTATTTTGCATTTTTGTATATCCTTGGTTAGCAGAAAATGACAGTTTCTACAAAAAATGTTAAATCATTATGCTAGGTAGCTGAAAGTTTTTTATACAATAGCTTCTACCATAAAAACATATTCCTTATTATGGTCTCAYTGTAGTTGAAAGAAAGAATAACAGAGACCCTCCCAAAACTGTKTAGATYGGCTGCAGCCACACTGTATTCCCATGGCTAAGGAGGGCTCAACCTTGACACAAGGCATAGCCTTGACACAAGTGGTCCTGATAGCCAGGCTCTACCTTCGAAAAGGAAAACAATTCTATTTTTATAATAGCAGTTTATGTCAATTTACAGAAACAGTGCTTACTTTGCAGGCTTAATGCGGGATCAGATGTTATTTTCAGAAAAGAAAAACAGATGATAAGTTTGCTTAAGTGGCTTTGTTTAAAAAAGGGATGAAAACAGTTCTGTGTACTTGATTTTAAAAACAGAAAAGCATTTTAACAGAAACCCACAACAAAACTGGCTATAAAGATAGATTTCAATGTAATTATGGAAATTCATTTGAAGAGACTTGCTCCTAAAAGCAGCCCATGCTGTCCTCGTTTAGAACAAACAGAGGAACACCAATTTTAAAGACAAGTGAAATTAATGAAAGGGAAGCAGATAAGGAAAGCAGACTGATTCTCACATTTCCGAGAAAACCATACTCTTTTTTTTTTTTTTGAGGAAAATGTATGACTAGAAATTAATCTTAATTGGGGAGCTTTAAAAAGGCTTTTCTTCTCAGTTCTGGAAGACACAATTTACATTTTTCTCCAGAATTCTGGGACACAGATTTGAAGGAACTGCAAAGCCCCAGTATGTAAATAAGAATCCTGCCCTCCACTCTGGCTTAGAGGGGAACGGCGAATGGAGGGGTTGTCTCAGCAGAAGCCACTGCCCCAAAGAGCTAAGTGCCTTGGAATCTGGGCCAGTCCCACACACTGTAGTTTGCCAGATTTCAGTTTCCCTGACATTTAAGAAATAATACTAACGTCTCTGAAATATTATTGTTCTTTACAAATATGTCTTATATAGAGATGAGCTATCTTTTGAATGAGAGAGATAAACAAAAGATCTGTTTTCCCAGCCAATATGAACAAGTCAACAAGAGCAAAGAAAATAGCACTTTGGCAATTAAACCAACTGAGTCACAGTCCATGTGGGAGGGGAGAGCCAGGGAGACTACAGTGCTAATATCTTTAGCTTTCAGCTAAATACCATGGCTAGACATTAACAAGTCCATTTCCATACTTTTGGGAAACAGTAGACCACCAAACTCAGCTACATGTTCATGAACACAGCTAAGGGAAAGCTTTAGATGATCCAATAGGGCAGGTAGAAGGCCAGCTGACCCACAATGCTTACCCTTAGAGGAGCAAAGACTCTGGCCAACTGCTCCCAGGCATGATAAGAATGAAGGACAGACAATTAATGGGTAAGATAAGAAAGCGGAGAGAACTGAAGGCAGTTTTAAAGAATTATCTTGACATGAGCTGGCTGCAGACACATGTATACACCAGATGACTGGGAGAAGGGGGTTCACAAATGTAAAACCATAAGAATGCACAAGATGCATCCAAATGCATGTAGGGGATTATGGGAAACTTTAAAGTGATGATTAACTCACCTTGTGTGAAGGGAAGTGATAAATATGAGACAAGCAGTGGAGGTCAGGTCCTCAGAAAAGGGGGAGGAAGAGGATGACAAAGAAGGAGGAACATGAATTGTCCTTCAGAGTAGGCAAGAGAGGTGGCTGGCGCACAGACAGACCATGAGCTGACAGCTGCAGCAGAGTGCTGGAGGCGGGGGCTCGCGGCACACAGGGCTCAGGGACTTGCGTTTACCTTGTTGGTGAGCAGGTGGCACACTTGCGGCACGTAATCAATGAGACATCCACCTCCYGGGAAAGCAGGGATGTGAAGAGCTGAGGAGCCTCCGAGGGCACTGAAAGACAAGAGCACAGGACCTGGTCTTAGGGCCGAGGCGACGCTGGGCACGACACCCCAAGCAGACCCGCCATCTCACCCCGGCTGGCTGCCGGCTGCTGAGGGTTAATGCGAATGGGAATAAGGCCTTCGCACCATGATTAATTAGATGGCTGTATTTTAATTCAGTTTGTTTCAACAGGTTACACATCATGAAGAACAACTTGAGATGACATCACACAGCAGTATAAACCTGCAGCTTCTACCTGGCCCAGGCAGGTGTCTGAGCAATGGCGGGCAGACATCATTTAAACACATTTTTACGCTCATTGTGTTGATTTAGTGCTGGACAAAGATAAGTCATTCATCAAACACTGGGCCTGAGCCACAGGGGTCTGGAGAGCCAGTTCTAGAGTTCATTGTATTGTAAAAGGCACACAAGACAAAGGGACAAGAACAAAAYAAGAACAAACAAGAAGATGCAATCAATATTCACTGATTCAATTACTGATGTACAGTATTGATTCTGAAGCAGTTGCCTGAACTTTCACACAGTGAAACCTTTCCCATAGAGATGAAATGCACACTGATGCAAAGAAACAGGTCAGAACTTCACACACCCATCTCCCTCAAAGCATGCACCTCATCCTCAATCTCGCCTCATGACCCCCCTGTTGTTTTTCTTATGTTTTATTTTAATGTATATGTTTCTATACTGTCCGTAAAC
>BDUI01004024.1:60220-70740 GCA_002335545.1 Apodemus speciosus
TGTGTGTGTGTGTGTGTGTGTAAAATGACCATTTTGGGGGCTTGTCCTCCCATAATCAAATCCTGCCTATCTTAACAATGTGGTGGTGTGTCAAGGCATTGGAATTCTGCTTCGCTCAGCAACCCAGAACTTTATAGGAAAATGAAGCAACAAGATGCTGGTCTTCCTGTTAACTTGAGGCTGGGCTTGTACTTAGCCTGGGACTGTTTGTTTCCCTATGGCATTCCAGCTAAACCTTCAAAGTTTGTGGCGCTCAGGGCTATCCACAGAGGCCATGCAGTATCCCGATATCTCCAGGCATGTTTCCTTTTTATTTATTTATTTATTGATGCTGGTGCCTGAACTCMTTGGTTCATGCTTTTAATTAACAAACTATCCCTTGTCCTAAGTAGACAGTCTACCACTCAACTAGATTCCCACTTTCTTCTAACCTGTCCCTAGAGAAACATCATGCATTAGAAGTGAAAGTTTTAAATCCAATAAACCAAAGAAGCAATTTGCTTGCAAACATTTTAGACACTGCTGGGTAYCCAGATCAGTGAGWGGAGACTTACCAAKCTGGTATGAACAAGGCTCTGGGTTCCATCTAAGCTCTGTTAGGAAACCAAACTAACCCAAAATGGCTACATCTATGTTGCTARCAGCAGTGCAGGTCTGGCTCTGGGACCCTTACTASATGTGAGGATTTGTAGTTATCACAGATGGGCCTGTATCAACTGACTTTTTGCTAGTTAACTAAAAACATGTGCCTGACAGGTAAAGCATCTGGGCACTAACATAAGATGCCACATCCCAACTGAGATGTTTAGAAGTCRCATTTGATGTCTTTAGGATACAGTGCTAGGGCTGATGTTCAATGACAGCTGGCTCATGCTCATCATCATGGAAAACAGCACTTAGAGGCGGAGCACTTGCAGTGATTTGATCTTTGTGACTAACACGGGCAATTAAGCGGTTCATAAAATGAATGCCGGTATTTTTGCAATTGTTTTGGTTTGGCTTACATGCAGTTTTGGCTAATGTTGGAATTAGTCTTTCCTGAACATCATCTATAGCATGTATAAGCTGTCTGTAGCACCAGGCAGTAAGTCTCTGCTTCCATCTGTCCCAGCATAGCACACATACGTGCCTTTCAGAGATTCTCTTGGAGCTGGAGGAGACAAACCCTGTAGCTAGTTCTGCTGCAGACCCATAGGACAAACTGTCCAATGGGTCACCCCAGCATTAGGAACACTGTCAGACACACAGAAGGAGAAGGTATCTATCTAGTCTTCTCAGTTAACAAGCAATTGGTGCTCTCCCAGTGGAGATGCTCAGCATGTCCTGATCTTCAAGAGCCAAACCACTCAGGTAATTCTATTTGCCCATTGACCTTCCTACCCGTTTCACGCCCCTTACTCTCCCTCTCCACAACTGCTGTAGCTGCCCAGTGGGTCAGATCACGATCGTGTCAAAGAGCTAAACAACACTGAAGGGAAGGAGGACAGAGCCAGAGCACCAGGGCTGCAGGGCGTGCTTGCTCAGAAGCCCTCTCCCACACTCTGCCACTGAGATGCCGAGCCTGGTGTGAGCTGGTTACTGTCAAATAAATGCCTGTAAGYGAGGGAGTATAAGATGCTGTCCGACTGCTCAGCTCAGGCAGGATGGTGGCAGACCCACTCCCCACCTCTCCACCAACAACCATCCTCCTCCTGCGGCCCCGTGGCAAGCTTAAGGAGACGCTTGCACTTGGGACCAGGTTGCAGAGAGGAAGTTGAGGACAAAAGATGATGAAAGGGGACAGGTAGGACCTGGAGTGGTGACRGACTGGACTGAGGATGCTAACTGTATCAGCACTTAGTCCCTGAAGATGTATGGGTTCCTCTCACTGCTGCTTTAATCTCAGAAGATAGTTAACTTCCTAACAGAAGAGTGGGGCTCAGTTCCATTAGCAGCCATCTATGCAAAACTGAGGAGCTGCTTTGAAAAAGCAGAAAAGAAGATCATTTATTATCTCTAATTTTAAAACACCCACCATTTTAAACACTTCTTATTCAGTTCTCTGAAAYAGGTAACTAAACCCAGCCATGACAGTAAAAACCGCCTCACCTTTCCCAGGCCAGGCCGCTGGACACGCGTGAGGAAGGGCTGCAGGGACTCTACTGTCTGGGTGAACTGGGCTTGTAGACCTGATACTCACAAGAATACRCTTATGTCCTCCTTCCCTCTGTCCCCCCTCCCTTCTTTCCTTCCTTTCATTCTTTCTTGTCAACAGCTTTGGACAAAACAGAGGAAGAAAGGCTTAGTCAGGAGGGATGGATTCTGGTAATGGAGGCCAAGGCCAGTTTCACCGGCCAAATGTTATTGAGGTTGGCATANAACTAAAGGTAACCAAAAGGGCAATTCCAGCCATCTCTTTGGCTCTAAAAGATAATCATAGCAACAGTTTCTGATGAAGATTAATATATTCCTTTCCATGCCAATGAAACTGATAGAGCCACTTGTGAACCTTAGTCAGAAYGTCTTTACTACTCAAGACTTGACTTGGCCACAGTGTGACCAAGGGGAATTATCRTGATGTGACAGAGTGCAGGGAGCCAGCCTGTCTGAAAGCCTGACTTAGGACAATGGGGTTTGACGCTGACCCATGATGAAATAGCAACTTCCAAGTAAAGTGAAGACGGCATTATCTAGAGAGGAGGAGGTCAGCCTTTATCCTCRCCCCTACAGCCTCCTCTCAACTCAAGTGTCTCATCAGTACCACCGGGATAACACTACTCTCAAAACAGATGTGTCTGTTTTAAGAGACATTAAGATGACAAGATTAACAACAGGGATTATACTAATATTCAAACAGCACCAAGCACTTCAAAAGAAAATACCAGAATTGCTCTGAAGGCACTTTCTGGGACGCCTGGAACAGCAMCAGCGTTCTGATCATGGCCTTGACTTGGGTTCTGAGAGGCAGGGAGTTGTCTAGGCTGCCTCCTTCACAGTCCTGTTCCAAGGAGTGTGTGTTTAGTGCATGGACATGGGAACCATCAGCAGGACCATCAGCAGGAGACAGGCTGCATCTAGCCCCAAGCCACAGGAAARAGAAAGGGGCACTGCCAACCAATATCAGCCATCTGCTTAACTGTTTGAAGGCATCTGTTTCCCAAGTAAATCTGTGAGCAGTACATCACGGCAAGGTAGAGGAACTCTATGGACCTCAAGAATCTGGGTCACTTCATGGCATCAGCGTGTATGTCCTGGAGGCCTGCCAGGAAGGTCATTACAACAAAACAAGTCACTGACCTTTAATGAGTACCTGCTTTGGCCAGGCACTCCATAATATCTAAACTCCATAACAACCCTGCCAACCAGACTTAACTAGATCCAGTCCCGGGTGAGAACAGTGAGGTTCAAGGGTTTAAGACTCTTATCCAGGAAGAGCAGCTGCGGTGCACAGCTCCAGCGCCTGAGTCTGTCTTTCGGGTTCCAAAGCCCACATCCTGTTCATTAGGAATTCTTTTGTATCAGGCTTGTCTGTCTTTTGTATGGGTGTTTTGCCCGCATGTATGTCGATGTACCAAGTGCACACCTGGTGCTTGAAGTGCATTTGCAGACAATGATGAGCAGATGCGTGGGTGCTGGGAATTGAACCCAGGTCCTCTGGAAGAGCAGAAAGTGCTGCCATCACTCCGGGACCAGTCCTTAATGCGTGATTACTCCCTTAACTGGGAAGGGTGATGCGCTCTGCAGTCTCAGTACTTGGAAGGCTGAGGCAGGAGGATCTATGTGAGTTTGAGGTTAGCTGAGGTTATTTAGTGAGTTGTAGGCAAGCCTAGGCTACAGGGCAAGATTTGATCTTAAAGAATACCCCCTCAAGARAGTCTGTTCCTCCCCTATACACTGGAATGGTGTTAAGTGACAGACGTGTCTGTGACCTGATATCCATCCATGGGAATGATCACTGTTATTTTACTCCTTCTTAGTTTAAGATACACATGTCACAGCTAACCTAGAGGGATTAAAGTGTGCATGTGAGTGTGTGTGCATGAACATACACACATACACACACACACCATATATATGTGTATATATATATATATATATCACAAACATACGTGTACACTTTCTAGACCTATTGTTAGTGCTTACTTCACTTTATGGTTTCAGTTTTGAGCCATATCGAGAGTCTCCCAGTCCTTAGTTAAGCAAAATTGGGGTATAACACAACATGGAAGGACCCCAATGTAAATGAGAGAAGAAGANAGGTAACTAAACCCAGCCATGACAGTAAAAACCGCCTCACCTTTCCCAGGCCAGGCCGCTGGACACGCGTGAGGAAGGGCTGCAGGGACTCTACTGTCTGGGTGAACTGGGCTTGTAGACCTGATACTCACAAGAATACRCTTATGTCCTCCTTCCCTCTGTCCCCCCTCCCTTCTTTCCTTCCTTTCATTCTTTCTTGTCAACAGCTTTGGACAAAACAGAGGAAGAAAGGCTTAGTCAGGAGGGATGGATTCTGGTAATGGAGGCCAAGGCCAGTTTCACCGGCCAAATGTTATTGAGGTTGGCATAGTGACTTTTTTTCAAAATGGTTTTCTTGATTGTTTGAAATTTTGATTACTATTGTTTTCTTAATCATTTAAAACCAAAACACTCAAAATTTACTAATGGTACAATTTCAGAGCATAGCAGGAAATGTACATTATTACAGCTGAGACGTGACTCTTGCGTCCCATTTCTGTTCTAAAATAAACAGTACATCCATGGTAGCATTGGGCATGAAGTGATGTCACCCAGACTCCCACGGAAGGACACACAGAATGGAGCTCTTCCGCTCAACACACACATTGAACTCCCAGCAGTCCTGGTATTCTCCCCACACTCCCACAGATCTCGGCGCAGAGACGTCACAAAGGGAAGAGCAGGGGACACCCACAATGTCTGGGACCCCTAGCAGCTAAAAGCATCATATTATTYACAGTCTGCCACAGAGCTGAAACCAGTCAGGGAAGACCCCAAGCTCCTATCAGAACTTCAGGTTCTCAGCATTTTTCGTGGAAGTAGTTTTAGCACAGGCTGTTATTAACTCAGGGAAAGTCACATTCTAGATGCTTCCTCATATTATGCCCTCAAACTATTAAGTTATAGGTGTGTTCACTGCCTGAGCAGATTCAACCTATAACAAATCTTTTTGGCAGAGTATATCCCAGTGACCTACGCCTCCCTGGAAGGCAGAGGACTGAAGGTAAACAATGACACATCCTGAGAGGAGGCATGTAAACAACACTTCACATCTGTGGACGGAGGCACTAAATCTACCGCAGTCTTCCACTGGGGGACTGTAGAGTCACCTGAGAGATAAATGAGAGTGACCTACAGATTCTGTTTTAGAACAATGGCCAGGTTAATGTTATTAAGTGAACACAGCAAATAATAAGATAATATGTAATACAGCATACATTTTGTGACTACATTATAGGAATAAAAAATAATTAGAAATACCCCAAACTGATTTAACAGRATTATTGCAAAAACACTAAGTCTATGTGCTTCTCCTTTCTCAATAAATTGTGTTTGCCCTCTGATCTTTTGTAGGGACTGAGATTTGAGAGGCTCCATTGTCTCAAGGAGGAGAGGTACTACGTGGCTAAAAGAGCAGGAGCGGGGAGCAGGGGACAGCTGTGGGTCAGCAGCACCCCATGACTGGGAAGACTGACAGGGCCAGAAGTGGAGAAACTGTCCGGCAGTGCCTGTGTGTGCAGTGATGGCGGGGACAAGAGTCTGTATTCATGGAGGAACTCCAAATGGACAGGGAGCTTTTACTCTAATTTTCACTTAGCCATCCAGGGATTCATCTTATGGAGTGACCTCCACAGGAAGGGAACTGTGGCAGGATACAATTTTATCTTAGTCTTGTTCACTAGTGGCATTGGAAATACATTAAAATATATACTACCTTTGTGGAGGTGCAGGGCGTTGGTTCTGTTATAAGATGAACAGTACATCCATGGTAGCAGTGGGCATGAAGTAATGTCACCCAGACTCCCATGGATGGACACACAGAATGGTTCAAGAGTTGAGCCACGCTTATCTCTGTGGGCCTGGAGACTATCGGTCTGAAATCTACATCTAGAAGAACAGCAGTAACAGCTACTGCCTGTGAACACTTTCATGGATCAAGGGCTTATTGTCTTGATTTAAGCCTTATAAAAGCTCTGCAAGGTTGGCATATTAACTAAGTGACTCAAAGGAACTACAGTAACTATGAGCATCCCTTTGAGCCAGATCACCGATTCCAGTTCCTGAGTGCACACATCTCACCCTGACTCCCCACAAAGCAGCTGGGCCAAGAACCACTCTTCCCTGTAACAGGGTGGAATCAACTGGTTCTCAACTTTCTCTGAATTTGAGCATCCTCTTCTAGTTTAAAGCAGTGGACTGGACAGGATGGTAAGATGGTACTGATACTTGGATTCACAGAGCAAGATTGTACAATGCTTAGCAAAGGCTAAGAGGAGTGGAAAAATGTTTCCAGCAAAGGATGTAGAGAGTGACTCTGGTCATGTAGGCATGTGCAAAAGCAGGCACAGGTACTGAGAAAGGCTGAGGGCTCAAAGCCCAACAGGATCACTGACCTGCAACTCCATCTTGCGTGACTTTCCCTGAAGTCCTGCATGACTGCAGTACTAGTTTAACTTTGCATCAGGGATACTTTAGCAGCAGACCCCTGATGTTTACTTGGCATGTCAGATTTTCTTGACTGTTCAAGCACTGTGGCTGAGGCTCTGTTAGCCCTCTAGACTCTTCTGCACCCCTTCTCTACAAGCCTCTTCCTTTTAACTGAACTCAAAAAGTACCTCAATGAACAGTGTCTTTGTTTGTGATCTGTCTTTTTTCATATTTATATTTGTGTGCTTACGTGTGTGTGTGTGTGTGTGTGTGTGTGTGTGTGTGTGTGTGAGTGTGTGTGCACACACCTGAGGAGGCTGACAACCAGGACTCTACCTTAATCACTCTCCCCTTTATTATTGAGGCAGAGAGTTCAGTTGAACCTAGGCTTACAGACATGGCAAGTCAGCTTGCTCAGGGATCCTGCCTCTGCTTTCAGAATGCTGCAAGTACTAGATGGTGTGCCTACTTGGGATGTGTCTGGTTTCTGGAGATCCAAACTCTCAGGTCTTCAAGCCTGATGTTTTCTTCAAAGAACTTGAAAGTGCATGTCTAGCTCAAGCTTTGGATGGGGTAGTCATTTGTGGTAGGTAGGAGGGCTCCCCAAAGATGTCCTTGCTCTAACATCAGAAATTGCGAATATATCACTATGCTGCCTGGTTTTATGCCAACTTGACACAAGCTAGGGTCATCAGAGAGGAGGGAACCTCAGTTGAGAAAATACCTTCATAAGTCAGGGCTGTAGGCAAATTTGTATGGCAGATTCTTAATGAGTGATTGATACRGGAGAGCCCAGCCAGGTGTGGGTGGTGCYCTTCCTGGGCTTGTGGCCCTGAGGGCTATAAGAAAGGATGAGCAAGCCATGAGGAGCAAGCCAGTAAGCAGCAACCTTCCATGGTGTCTGTATCAGCTCCTGCCTCCAGGTTCCCTCAATGATGAACTGTTCTATGGAATTGTAAGATCACRTAAACGCTTTCCTCCCCAAATTTCTTTTGGTCATGGTGTCTTCTCACAGCTATAGAAATCCTAAGACAACCACCTTCCATTGTGAAAGGGATTCTGGTTGAGAGATGATACAAGGTAAAGACCTTAGCCTGGCAAGGAGGTGTATGCCTTTCATCCCAGAACTCAAGAGGCAAAGGCAGGTAGTGCTCTGTGAGGTAGATACTAGCCTGGTCTAATGAGTTCTAGGTCATCCAGGGCTACACAGTGAGACCTCATCTCAAAAACTAAACTAAATTTAAAATGGTAAAGACCTGACATAAGATACTACCCTGAAATATGTGCCCAGCATAATTTAATCATGGGACTCTGTAAAAGGAGGAGAGAAGGCAGAAGAGGGAGGAGGCTGAGGAGTTAGGAAAGATCTGAAGCACGTATGGACTGTACTCACCACTCTTGACTTTGAAGGAGGAAAGTGCTAGAAGGTGGAAGGCTCTAGAGCCCCAACTGACTTCTAGATAGGACATTGATAGCTGTCTTCTAACAGAGAGAGCCTCAATTTTCTCAGCAGTCTGAATGGGGGAGGGGGGATTGTCTACCTCAGCCTCCAGGAAGTACTGCAGCCCCAGGGCACCTTGTGATTAGTCCCTAGAGACTGAACCAGGCCTTGAACTTTAGAACTCTAAGACAATAAATCTGTGTTATTGTAGCTGATAGATGGTTGGCAACTGTTAGAGCAGCCATAAACATTTCGTGCAGCACTCCAAACACAACTTTTAGAAGAAAGCATGATAAACGGAGCTTCTCTGTCTTCAGCCAAGGACATAAGAAATGTTAGAAACAGCTCATGTTCCACTGAGTCAATTTTATACTAATGCATATGTCAGTACACAAATAAATGAAGAAAGTCCTTTAGAGTAAAACTGCCAGGTAATAAATGAGAATGAAAAGATGACATTAGAAATGTCTTAGTGATAAAATCAGAAATTTACATGGAAAACATTTCTGATAAAATAGAAGAAATNTCTCCCAGTCCTTAGTTAAGCAAAATTGGGGTATAACACAACATGGAAGGACCCCAATGTAAATGAGAGAAGAAGATAATAAAACATAGATCAGAATGAGTGCTCAAAATCACAAGAAGAGAAATCCAGGCTCCACACTGGGGTCGGAGGCTCCTGGTGGCATGGGTGCAGGGCAGTAAAGCTAAACACTGCATGGAACACAGCAGGACTTGGTTGGAATGCTGGATTTCATTTTCCAGTTTTAGAGGAACAGATGACAGTGGAAATGTTCTGAGACAATCACAATGATGATGAGGTGTTCAGAAAARGCTCTTCCTCAGAGCAAAATCTGAAGAAGCTGAAACTGTTGAGTCTAGTTTCTTAGATGTTTATGGAATTATTAAAATTATTAAATTGTTAAATGCCAATYGGCTGTTCTCTACCTAGRGACAGCATGCACAAAAAGAACTTCAATGTCAATAAAAGGGACTTAAGTCTGCAAATAAATTCTCCATGGGACAGAAGGCAGACAAACTCCACTCACTGACCACTATGTGTTATGACCCGCATCAGGAGAGGGGCAATGGCTAGTCTTGACCGTTGATCTGACAGAATTTAGAATGACTATGGAAACAAATCTCTGGGTCTATCTATGAGGGGTTACCTAGGTTAGAATAATTGTGGTGGGAAGGTCCATTCTAATGCGGGCAGTACATGAGAATCATGGGCTGGGGTACTGGACTGAACAGGAAGGAAAGAAGTCTAGGCCCAAGGACTCGTGCTCTGGTTCCTGACTGCGCACACAGTGTAACAAACAACCTCCCTCTCCTGTAGTCCGTCCTTGCCACAGTGGACTGTATGTCTTGGTAAGCCAAGTAAACTCTTCTTTTCTTAATATCTTTTGTTCCAGGGAGGAGAAAAAGTAGCCAACATAAGAAGGGTTATCCCATCTTACAGATAAGAGGGCTGGAGGGTGAACAGGCCAGATCACCCTGCTAAGGCACAGGTGCTGATGGCAGGCACACCTAACTCTGTCACAAAGCTGTCCCACTGCTTTGCCATCTTTGGCACTTCAAATCCCCGAACACACAGACCTACCTCGAGTTCCACATGTGGCTTGAATGTCAGGAGATGACAAAGCCCTTGAGGCTTTTTCCAGGAAATCTTATTAAACTTAACCAAGTACTTGAACTGAGGCAAAAAGAGAGAGCCTTTCTCATTCTAGAAAAAAGAAACTCTGGGAGCCTAACAGAACTGTGCCGATCAATTACCCTGATCTTCTCCAGTGGATGCAAGCAAGAGATTTGTATATTGAAAGGACAGAAAATGGGAATATTTTAATTGCAAACAGAGTTTGTCTAACAACATGAGTTCTAACCAAGCGTTTGTTCAGAACTGTGTTTTCTTAAGTTTGTTAAACATTTCACAAAAGCCTTTAAGGGGCAGTAATCTTAACAGATGCCCACCATGAGGATTCTGTTAGTATGTGGAAAAGCGTTTTATGGAAGGCCCACAAAACACTAATGGGCTTGGTAGATGCTGTCCTAGTAAGACAGAGGCTGCTAGAAGATGCCTGGCCACTAGAGACCCAACTGGGGAAGTCTGGGGCAGTTTACCCCTTGCTGCAGCCCTGTCCCTGGCCTATGACCTGTAATTAATTTCACCACAATGTTTTCACGTAAAACTACTTTCAAATACAACTGGTCAGGTATGAGTGAATTTCCCGTTATTTTGATATAAATTTGCAAAGCTRAACTGCCCCAGAATGGTTTAATGTTCTTCTACTGTGTGGGGCCAGGTTCCCTATGACTTACCTCTGAAGCATTTTTATTGAAAAAAATCAATGTATTCAATAATTACTCAAGCCTCAGTTATCTTTCCAACTCCTCACCTCACAAAAACCCATAGGCTTTAAGGTCATCCAGGCAGATG
>BDUI01004024.1:80705-97235 GCA_002335545.1 Apodemus speciosus
AAGAATAAAAATAAATAAATAAAGCCAAAGTAAAGATTATCACTAGATAAATGTAGTTGACAATGAATATTACTGTAACATAGCAATAGAACGGTAATTTCTAAGGTTTTTTTTTTAACTGCCCAGTTCAGCCATCATCATACCTTGGTAGGAACTCCCATCCCGGGCACACAAGAAAGTTACCAGAGTTCTTCCTGGTCCTCTGTGCTGGGTAAGTCAAACAGCACTTCCAACTGCTGCCATTTATTATATTATAGTATTCTCCCTCCCTAGAGCATGAACAGCTCTAGGGAGGATAGAAATGTGTTCTCTCTGTAGTTCACTGCAGGACTGGACTCTATTCTGGCATATAGATTTTATATATCTAATTAGAAGGTGTGAAGGTACTGAGACAGGCCAGCGAGGTCGCCCCTGCCTGGGAGGGCTTCCATGCTCTTCTTGTAACAAGTTAAATACTGAAGTGCTGGATGGACTTACAGAAAGCCACAGGGTTGCCACATTTATGATATTACAGTGAGGGGCTCATTAACCCCGGTGTTTGTGGCCTCTGCTTTAAGACCTCTGTAATCTAAACACTGTCTGTCTGTCATTCTGTCTGTCTGTCTGTCTGTGTACACACATACATAACACACACACAGCTATATAGTTTGAGATTATTTTACTAAGTAATTTTATCTAAAAAAAAAAAAAAGGTAGGGAAAGAGACTCCCTCTTATAATCTCCAATGCAGGTAAAATGATTTCAGCCCCCAAGGCTGGACTTGATTCTGAACCAGTGTCAAGACACCCTAAGAGCAGGCCACATGCCTAAGGAAGCGTGTCCGGAGAGCTGTGGGGGTCAGGAGTGCTATGTGGCTGACCAAGTGTGTGACAGGCAGCGTAGTGAGGACACATGGGATGAACGAATAAGCCACGTGACAACAGTACAGACTCGCCTCACGTCTGCCAGCGTGGCTGTCTCTCCTCTCAGTGGGCAATGCTCCTAACTCAGTGTCTAGAAACTTGAAAAGTATTGCAATCCCCAGGCTCTTTGTCTCCAGGCTGCACCTTCTAAACACCATGCTCAAGTCCAAAGTCTCTGTTACTGGCAGGCCAGCAACCCTAGCAGATTACTATTGGTAATCAGGCCCTTCTCCACCCAACACTGCCACGACAGAAAACAACATTACCTCAGAGGTAAACAAGGCAATCATCACCAGGCCGCACCCCAACTGGAAGGAATGACCGCGAGCCTGGGAGCAACCCTGACTGCTGCCTTCCTGCTATGGAGACAAACACCCACCTTACCAGACCTCTGCCACTGATGGATCTCTCAGCGACGGGAGTGGACAGTTGTGGACAACTGAGCTGGCTATCTTTAAAGGCCCTGACCTAATTTGCCTACTCGGTATACTCTGAGCCAGGCTGAGATGAAAGGCTGAGACCCAGCACCTGTAAAGGCCGAGTTAGAGCCAGAAGCACCTGCCCCAGCCTCCGGGTGCTCTGAAGAAAGGCACCAAGGGTTCACCAGGACAAAGAGGCACGCAGCCTGCCATCAGGACATTAGGAAGGTAGTGGCTGTGTGTGGCGTTACCAGCTGCTGCTCAACCCTGACTCCATTGGGCAACCTTGGGCCCCTGCCCATCATCTGGGCAGGTTTGTCAAATCCCATGTGGACATGCCTACACATAACTCCTCTTCTCTCAGACTACATGGAATGATGATATATTCAGGGAAAACGCATTTCCTTCCTTTCATTTGTGAAGAGAAATTATAACAAAACCAAACCCAGCAGCAACCAGCGTCCTGAATCAGAGACATTACCAGTCCTTAGCAGTAGGCAAGACATATTCGTGCTAAAGAAAGAACAGTGCAGTTTGACCTGGTTCACAGCCTATGCCACCAAACTTAAAATCCCTGGGAGATAACTAGAAATTTCACAAAAATCTCCATCTTTAACACACATCCTTGTACTTTAGGATCTTCGTGTCCCTTGCACGAGGATCTTCGTGTCCCAAACTTACTGAGTAGCTGTCATAGCATGGTGTGACAATAAAGGGAGTCCTTGTCCAAGCACACTGATCTAAGCATTTCTGCTGTTCATGTCTTACTGGGCCTTTAGTAGTGAGTCAGTTTTGTTTTCTGAGCCATCTCATCTGTAAGTGCTCAGGGAAGAGACTGATATAGGGTCAAGTCTTCCGATCTAGAGTCTGAAAGGTGCTTCAATCTCTTGTTCTGCCACTCAGCGAGAAGTCATAGCACCCACTTCCCAGGAACAATGTGGAGCTGAAATGAGATCCACATGTAAGTCACCGAAGCCAGGCTTGGCACACACAAGCACTCAAGGAACGTCAGCTGCTATTCTTTCCCTCGCTGTCCTAGTGGTAGTAGTAGTGGGGGTGGTTGTGGTAACAGCTGTACATAGTGCCACGGTGTGTTGCAAGAGCGAGTCAAACAGCAGTGTAAGAATAAAGAACAATGGTAGACTTACACAGGGTCTGAATTAGGTAAGAGTGGAATAAAAAACCAGCATTGCCTCGTGCGTGCATTAGAAACTAATGGCACCTCTGAAAGCAAGATCTCCAAAAGATGCCCTTTCATCTAGACTGAAAAATATTCCACAGGGCACATGGCTAGGCAGGAAGCAGAGTGAGCAGATGAAATACTGACAGGCTTTAGCAGTGTTCAGCACACCAGTCAGGGTCGCACTCAACACACCAGTCAGGGTCGCACTCAGCACACCAGTCAGGGTCACACTCATTGTCATCAGTGCCTTCAAGAACTCAGAAGAAAGACTAAAGCTCAGAAATGATATGGCTACCCTCCATTACCAAAGGTTCTCATAGCCTGGAACTGATTAGTCTCCCTGTGAGAGGATTAGCCCACATTCCTGAAGGTGTAATCTCCCTGCTCAGAGTCTCCCGGCATTTACTTCCTGCTGATTCTCACAGGGTGGCATCCCAACTTTCTGAGGGTATGAAGTAACTCCTCAGCTATAACTGCAACTTTATCAATAACTCAACTCAGGTGTTTGCACGCTTCACATGTGGACCCCAAGCAAGAGCGGCCGTTGTAGAGAGCGTGCACCATGCACACCTGACAAACACTCTCCACTGCCATGTTACTTAACTTCAATCTGCAGTTTATAAAGGGCTTGGGACCTAACTCATACTAAATTTAAGAATATATTTATTTTTTGTTTTTTCCTACAGAAAGAATCAGGTTGAATCTAAGATGGTGGGCTTTCACTAGGGGAACCAAGTTAATCTCTGTTCCTTCTTCATTTGTAAATTAGGAGTAACCATAGACCTTCTTAGGCTAGATAGATCTTTCTTAGGCTGAGATGATAAATCCCTCCCCCTCCTTACATTGGTGTCCTAATACAGCAAAAGCTCATGGTACAAAAATGACTGTCCTGGAGGCTGTCTTCAAGGGTAGAGCAACTGATCCAATGTTATCAAAGAAAAGAATCCAGTACAACCAATTTGAAAGCAGCAGCTGGCTCTACTCTTGAAGCATTGATCAACCAGCTACATATGCGACCCAGGCAACTCCAGGGGCTGACAGGACAGTGTGCTGTATTCTCAGGATGAGGAATACACAGTGTTTGGTAACCCCAAMGCATGACTGTCACGATGCCTCACCAAGCTGGAACACAAGTGCATAAGAGAGCAAATGTACAACGCTTAGAGCAACATGCCGAGGTGAGTACAGGTTTACTGCGGTAACACAAATACTGAGTCACGACTTCGTTATACTAACAAGATGCTCACCCTTAAAAACTATAGGCATGGTGGTCTATACCATTAACTCCCAGCTACTCAGGAGGCTGAGACAGGAAAATCACGAGTTCAAGACCAGCCCATGAGACTGTGTCTAAAACAGAAATAATCAAAAAAGACCCCAAGAAACTCAAAAACCAAAAAAAAAAAAGAAAAGCGCGGGGGACGAAGCTCAATGTCTCATGTGTGTAAGGTTCTATGTTCAAGGCCCAGTATTGCTCCACACGCCCCCAAAATAAGGATGATTAAAGATTCAACTACTGGTTGATCTGCACTTATTAGAGCATTTGAAATGATCCTGTTCTAAGTATGATTTTTTTTTTTTAAAGGTAGTCTGGAGAGTCAGCATAGTCTCCATGAATGTTGAGGACCTTGGACAGATCATGGAGTCCCATCATGAGGAAAAAGACATATGGGACATTGGGGGTGGGGGCGGGAAAACCAGGAAAAAGGGAAATGAAATGTAAATAAAGAATATATCCAATAAAAAAACAAACAAACAAACAAAAAAACAAAAAAGTTCTCAAAGAATGCATTTGCCTTCCTCCTGTTTCAGAGATCAGGCTGGGAACTGCTTACGTCTTGGCTTAAGGGTTCTATGTTTATAACTTCTACTGTCAGCTCTAGCTTAAGGCAAATCCAAAATTGTATTTTTTCCAGAAAGCTAAAAAAAAATTAAGTAAAATGATAATGACTTCTACTTACAGATGAATAGGACAAACAGGATGGACAGATAGGTCACTTAAAGGGAAAAAAAAAACAACAGCAAAGATTTAAATAGGAAGCAGTACGGCATATATGAGATGTTCCAGGCCAAGACATGAATGTAAAACTGACAAGAAGACAGGACCAGATAATCTGCAAAAAGAGAGGCTCGATCAGGTAAAATCAAATGATGACCAACCTACCAATAACCAGAGAAAGAAGAATCAATGCCAAATCATAAAGCTGGGCCAAGCGGCTCTCACAGAGTGCTGACAAAGACGCGGGGAGATGCGCACTATCAAGCAGGGCTGTGAGCCTTTGCACCGGCGCCCCACAGTCTGCTCAGCACATGAGTTGAGACACTTGGCTGCACAGTGCTATGGGAACAAAAGGCAACAGGCCCYGGCTGTGCAAGCGCATGTCAGGTTCAACAACCTCACTGTGAAAAGACACTCCCGCAGTATAAAGSCAAGGGGACATACAAGTAAGATGGAGGGGACCTTGCCTATCACCGAGGTAAAGCATAGCTGGAGCAACTCTTTACCAAGGGCAGATAACAGTAACCCAAGATGCTATTACCAGGACTCGGAATGGAGTGGAGATGGAAGAAGTAGGAAAAAAAACGGTAAGCAAGGAAGGGAACAGGCAGCAGGGAAGCTAATATAAAAGCAAGTAACCAGAATCACAGACTGACCTTTGGCCCACATCCACACAAAATGTAGAAATAATTTGCAGGAATTAGTTCATATGTATCCATTGCATTATTAAAAAATTAAAAAATCTCCTGATTGATGTATATATAGAATAAAATAGGCCATAGGAAGACAGTGACTGAATTGACTTTTTCAACTGCTAGGGGAGGGAGGAGCACAGCTCTCTTGGCTTGGAAGATGGCTCAGTGGGTAGAGCACCAGCTGCAGTTGTGCATGTCCGTGATCCCAGCAGTGGGAACCACAAGAGAAGAAAAGGTCAAAGGACAAAGAGAAGCTGAACACACCTGAGGCTGCCCTCTGACCTCCACACATTCATGGTGGCAGGCAGCTGTCTTCACACATATGCAAATTAAAACAAAACCAAAAAGAAAGAAAAAACCCTCAGCAGTGGCAGGAGTGAGTCCTTTTCTTATAGAATCAGTTCATTGGTAAGTTTCCATTTTGTTTGCTTGTGGGGGGTTGGGCAGGGTCTCACTATATATTCTAGACTGGTCTTGCACTCATAATATTTTCACCTCCACCTGAGGGCTGGCATTACAAGTGTGTACCACCACATCCAACATGATACATGCTTTGAAAGGCAAAACTCAGATCCTAAAATGTAAGGCGGCTCTGGCAGAATATGCCTGTAGAGACATATAAGAAGTCACATTAAATTCATATTCCTGACAAAGGTCAAAGGACAGCCCATCACTTGAGTCACTGGATATTATTTTAGCACGTGATTACTTTAACACACAACACAAGATGACTCCCAAATGATTCATCAGTGGAGACTGCTCTCTCTGTGGGGGTGTTTAAGGGCGCAGGCGATGTTCAGGGATAAGATTCATGTTGATGCTTTGTCCTAAGCAGCTGGGAGGAGTCTTTTCAAGGACTGAAGTACCTCAGGCATGCAGTTAGGATGTGGCACTGGTGATCTTTCTTTCTCTTTCTCTCTTATTTTTTTCTTTTCTGTTTTAGGGGGAGTGGAGTGGGGTGGGGTGAGTGAAAGGGCTAAGTTCCAAGCAAAATTATGAGAATTCTGATTTTCTATATTCATAGGGTTTTTTTTTTTTCTCATTTTAAGACACATTACTGACAGGTTAAATAATCTCATTTGCTCCCTAGCTGCATATACTGTATTAACAAAAACTCCAAATAGGCCACATGAACTAAAGTGACTGCACTGAGTCTTAGAAAATGTGATTTACCCTGGGTTCTTTGAAGCCACTGCTGGGAGAAGTTATATTTTTGTTTTCTGGGGAAACTTCTTACTCAACATTTTAAGAATGTAAGTGGTCCTTGATGGAGACCTCTGAGAGCAAGTTACACTGTGAATGCAGAGAAAGGACGGACTAGGTATGGAGCCAGGGAGGAAGAGACCACGGGCTCCACGTGGAGGATACCGATGGAGGCCGGTAAAATCGCCTTCCATGAGGAGGTCGGGAAAGAGTTATTCAGGCTTTCTCATCTTCTCTCGGGCTGATGTTCAGTCTCCACTAACAAGGACTTTTCTAGCTCATCGAAGTGGAGGTGTGAAGTGAATCGGGCACGGCCCTTCAGAGGCCACCAAACACTGCCAGTTCTCAAAGCTTCTAAGTCCTCCGTCTGGCAAAGGATGTCCCAGGCCAAGCCACCAGCTCAGCTCACATGCCTCTGCAAATGGAGAAGCCCACCCCCGCTGCCTTGCCAGGACTCGTGCTCTTTCCCCACGCAGGCCAGGCGCATCTCCACCTGTGGCCTGGCCTCTCTGAATCCTGCCTGGCCAGGTGCTTGTCTTCCTTTTGTAGCCTGTCTCTGCTGCTGTGTTGTGGTTTTCTGCCATTGCCTCTGTGAAGCTCACTCAAGACTTAAGAACTCTCTAGAGAGAAGCTGTGCTGGTTTAGTTGAGGTTACAAAATGGAGATGAAATTCCCAATTGAGTCAAATATTACAAATTTGGCCAAATTTCTTTGTGATTGTTTTCCTTCCTTTTGTATGAATCCCCTCTGCTGCCCAAACACAACAGAAGAGCTGTTAAAAGTCAGTGGTTTCTCCTTAATAACCAAACCCATAAACAAAAGGCTTCCTGCACCAAGACATACATGGGCCAGCCCTCAATCCTCCCAAACAGCATCCTGCTTGGCACGCCGCTGGATACATCATATGTAAGAAAATGTGTGTAAGGCTCAGACACATGATGATATGTTCATTTGCACAAAACCCATCATTATTAGAGTCAAAAAGTATGAAATTATTATTCATCTTCCAAATATAACAAGTCAGTTATTTTCACTAGCATCCTACATAATAGAGTTTCTTTGATTACTATTAAACCATTTTTTAAAATAATGAAATAATATCATACTGTCTTTTTAATGGAACAAAAGTCATGGGTACTTTGTTACTATTGAAATTTGTGCCCCACCCACTCTGTGACTAGTAAAAGAACAAAACAAGACAAAACAAAAAAACCCACAAAAGTCTGGTAATCTTGTAAACAGTCCAGAGTTCTAGATAACCAAAGACAAACATTGAAGCGAGTCTATTTTGGGAAAGACTGATGAGGCTATCTACTGTTTGAATCTGATTGGCTGTTTCAGTCAAGTGAGCAGGAGGAGGAAGTTATTTAAACTATTATTTGTAGATGACAAGGCTGATTAATTGTTCCAGCCAGCTCCCAGGCTGCCTCTGAACATGCACTGCACTCTGCTTCACTGACATCCCTGGGGAGGGTGCAGTGAACAGCCAGCTCCTGGTCTTACCTTTCCTCTGAAATGACTGACTGCTTTCATTAACAGGGGTGCAGAGAAGGGCTAGCATGGACATGATACTGTATCTCATCCACTTGTCTAACCATTAGCCCTTTTAATCTATTGTTGTTGTCATTGTTGTTGTTGTTGTTGTTGTTGTCGTCGTCATTGGGTACTAGAGACACCTAGCTGTAGGAAGCCAGGAAATAGAAAAAAGACCATCTGGAAAGGCAGTGTCAAGAAAAATAATAAAACTGTGGCTGATGTTTTCCGAAAAGGCACATTTCACACATCTGGTTATGAAGATGCACATGCAGTTAACAGCTCATTTAAGCACATGCAGCATACGAGCAGCACTCCTAATATTTACTTTAAAAAATTACAGGGTGTTAGGAATTAGCCAGGTCTGCATAGGCTCTGTCCTGTGTCAATCCTAGACAAGGAACAGGTCTTATGTCCAGGGCATTTTGTTGCACATCTGCTAAGTGTTTTCCCAATGATGGCTGGAAACAGAGCAGTCAACCTTCCAGCAGTTGCTCACTGACTTTCCAGGATCTAGCCTGTGGCCCCTGGCCCAGCTAATGGGCCTGTTTTAACTCCTCATCTTCTTTCTTGACAGTGAGTGGGCCAGCATACCACCTTCAACTTCAGCTCGAGACACTAACAGTCGACCAATGGTATGGCCCGTGTAAGACTCAGTAAGAGTTCTACCCCCTGGACTCTCCTGTACTCCATATCAGTGGTTCTCACCTGGCTGATGCTGTGACCCTTTAACACTGTTGCTCATGCTGTGGTGATCCCAAACATAAAACTATTTTCATTGCTACTTCATAACTAGAATTTTGCTACTGTTATGAATTGCAATGTAAATATCTGTGTTTTCCAATGGTCTTAGGTGACCTCTGTGAAAGGTTGTTTGACTCCCACAGGGGTCATGACCCATGGGTTAAAAACTGCTTCTTTACTCAAAACACGCATGCACTCAAAACACGCATGCACTCAAAACACGCATGCACTCAAAACACGCATGCACTCAAAACCACTTTCAAGGGCTTATAATCCACCAAGCATAACTCTATGGGTGTGTAGTCATGAACAAATTCCCTTGCACATTTTAAAAGTTTAGAAACAAGGATTATCATCTGCCAGAAAATCTCACAGCTGCCGAACAGCAAATCCAGGCTGAGAACAGGAAGAGCTGGGTGGCATTTACCTGTGCCAGCCTAGCCAAGAATAAGCACATAAAACAGGCAACTCGCTCCAAGCACATAACGAGAGAGGGAAGGATGTGGCAGCCAAGAAATCACCTCGAGCAACGCAGCACATGTCACCTTGCTTCTGGGCTTCACTGACTGGCACTGTGCTTCTAAAATCAATTGTTTGCCCTTAATGCTGACCCAGCAATGGGGTTAGCACTGCATTATTAGAACAGATCCAAGGCATGCATAAACAAAACACTTCAAGGATGCTGGGAAAGAACCATGGTAACAGGAGCACAAATGCAAGTTAACAAACTTAAGTCTTACATTTAAATAATTACATGTAAGTAAGATTCAAGAGGGGCCCTGTGAGGAGCCTGAATGACAAATGTCTGTCTTTTCTTCTGCTTGTTTTGGTGGTTGTGCTGACTTGGTCAAAATGCTCCTGTCCATCTGTCCCAAACCACTGCAGTTAATCTCTATACTCCGTCTATACCAGAGGTTCTCAACCTGTGGGCTGCAAACCTTTGGAAGTGGAATGACTCTTTCATAGGGCTTGCATATCAGATATCCTACATATCAGATATTTACATATCAACTGGTAACAGTAGCAACATTACAGTTATGAAATAGCACCAAAAATAATTTTATGGTTGGGAGTCACCACAGTATGAGGAAAAGTATTAATGGGTCACAGCAGTAGGAGGGTTGAGGACCACTGCTTTAGACCCTCTCCTGGTCTACTGCAGGTTGATTATACTTTGGGGGGGGGGTTGTTGTTATTAGAATAGAGGTTTGTTTTGGTTTTTTTTTTTTTTTATACATATACAGTTAGGTCATTTCCCTTTACTTTCTTCCTTCTTATCTACTATAAGTTAACTCCAAAGCTTTCTATACTGTTATACTCTGTGATATTCTGTTCACCTAATAGGGTAAGGTAGCTTGCTATTTTAATTAGTCAGTTATACACTTTAATATTTGAGGTTCAGAGAGCACAGGCCATAGGCTCCTCTGTTACTAGTCACTGGGGCCAAAGGCAGGAATGGGAGGAAGCAGGAGGTATCTGCATGTGGAGCCAAAAGGCATCTCTACTAATAGCCCAAAGCCGTTTTAAAGAAAATCCTTTGGCTGAAGGTTTCAGACCACTCTAAAAGAGAACAAATTCAGACTTGCTTGAGAGCTGCCTGTGGTTCTGAATTATTGAAAACAATCAACAACCAAACCAACAAAAAAACAAAAACAAAAAGCCCAACCTTTGTTTCCTTCCCAACACCATTACGGTAAGCGTGTTTCCTGACATCCCCTCTGTAGTACAGACTGATTTCTAAGCTGTCCTGGGACGAGTTCAACAGTCACAGCTGTATGTGACACCCTCGTGCTGCAGTCCCCACTTTGCATCAGACCTGGCTCTGGCTATAATCCCCCATATCCAAAGCTATGATAACTTTAGCTGAAGGCCATTTGGTCAGATAGGAGGGAGGCTTTGGGATTCATGAAAGCCACCTCTACTGACAGCCTACTCTGTGGGTCTCCATTTATGTATGACTTCTGAGATGATATTATTTTGTTTTCCATTTTAACTTTTATCTTATTTCTAATGTGTTTGGTATGAAAGTTGTTTCATCTTAAATTCTGGGAGAGACCAAGTTAGAATATAGTTCAGAAGTTCCCCAGGGACTTATGTACTTAAGCCCCTTTACCCCGACTTCTGCTCAGTGGGGGAACACTGAGGCCACTGTGCCAGGCCTATCTTAGAGGTGGTTTGGGGGTACTTTAAAGAGAGAAACTAATATTTCAGAGCATTTTCAGAGCACCAAGTCCTCTGTGTTATACCTTCTCATACATTAGCCTTGTTTCTATGAACTAAGGGTGTTACATCTCATAAGCTGTGTGGGTCCAGGGCTTACAATCATTGAAGCTATGCTTTGAACCAAGTGTCAGTATGACTCCAACAATGCCTTCCCTTCACACCTGATGCTGGTTCTCAGAAGTACAAAGTACAGTCCCCTGCCCTCCTGGCATTAATTTCCATGGTAAGCTTACTTACTGATTCAGAGACTAAGAGATTATAAAAGAGCCAACAAGAAGTTCACAGATAGGTCATGCTAATGGTAGAGTAGGTACTTTAATGAGAGTCCCTTGTTCCATATGAACAATTTAATGTGTCCTAAGAAATACATTAAACTGGTTTTGAGAAGAAGTGCTGAATTTTGGACTCACACACTTCTGTGAGAGGCCAACAGTGTTTGCATGGTAGAAAGTGGTATTGTCTAGTAAAATGGGGCAGCACACAGTATACCAGTACTGAGCCTGCTAGGCACTGACTACAGGATCAAATGTCTTTGCAATACTGCATGGGATTTTTTTTTTTTTTTGGTTTTTCGAGACAGGGTTTCTCTGTGTAGTGCATTTCACTTGCCTAAGGCTGCTCTGGTTATTAGGCACACTTGAATTTTCATTTTTTTAAATTGTGCTATATTCTGGTGTTTGACTGATGGTTTGTATCAAATGGGTTGAAACTACATACAGTGACAGGTCTTTTTTGTTTGTTTGTTTTGTTTTACAGAGATAGGCTGTCTATATCCGAACTTTAGTGATATTTTTACACAGTACCTACACACTTATATAAGTATCAGATTAGATACTGATAGTTTGTTTAACTGACTCTGGTGCATCCAATGACCCTGGCCTTCTTGATGGACAACACCCACTCCCTTTCCCCTCCCCAGTACCCGAGGATGAAAATTAGTTGCTAAAATATGAATTTGTTCCAGATATTTACACCCTTGACTCCTTAGAATTCTAAGTTATGAACTTAAAAAAAAAAACCCTGAAATGTGAATAGAGACACAACAACGTGCTATCCTGGTTACTAGGAAAATTCTGCAAAGATTTTTTGTTATTAGTATTTATATGAGACCAAAGAATCTGCAAAGTATAGTAATGGACCCTGTCCAAAGAAACAGAAAGCTGTAGAACAGAAAGACAATGGAAAAGCCAACACAAGCAGAAACCACAGACACATTCTTAACCGTATTCCTGTGGCCTAGAAAAGTTAACACGCCTTTTCCAAAGTTTTTATGTATTTACTTTTAAATGCCAACATAGCAATTGGGAAAGGGAAACAGAATTGGATTATCCTACATTGAAACAAAATCAAGAGGCTGAGGTAAAGCTCTGTGGTGCAGATCTCGCTTGAGCCCACAGACCCAGGGCCAGTCTAGACAACACAGTGAGACCCTATCTAAAGAGCAAAACAACAGGAAGAAGGAAAACAGATGACTGCCTTTGAATTCCTCTGTATTTGAGCTGTGCTGGTCCTCTTAGTTAGAGCTCAGTTTTTCTCATGCATAGAAACCCCTTTAAAGCAACTGATTGTGAGGGGAACAGTGGGAATTAGTTTCCCTGACCAGGACAGTAACAGATTTGTTTATTTGGAAAGGTTTCAATGTTTTCAGTCAAAAACAATGTAAACAAGTCAAATGGGTCAACATGAGCTAAGTTCTATCCAAGAAAGTCTTGGAAAGCCTAGAGAGAGGTCAACAGTCATCTTAATCCAGAGGACCACTGGGAACCTTTTCCAAGGACCTCTGGGAGCTGCAAGCTCAGAACTTGGTAGGGAATGTTAAGCCTTTTGCTCAAACTCCACATGGCTCCTGGCTGCTCTCACCTAAGCTCAAGGGCTCTAGCAGCATCTGTCCCTAGTGACTCTCACAGGAATGCTCACCACGGTTCTTCCTGAGGCTAGCCCTTAAGTCTCTTCCGGCTCTTTTCTCTGATGCCTCAGATCTGTGTCACAGGTCCTCACAGGTGTTCCAGTACCCCTCTGCAAGATCCTCTTGGAGCACCTGTGACACTGTGCCCCACCCTAGCGGGATGTCAGCTTCTCAGTGGCAGTGACTCATCTGTCTTCCTCCTTTTATTTCTCTGCCTTAAAGGCCCTGACACCTGGCAGGCGCTTAGCAGTATCTGCTGATGAAATAAATGAAGCCATATGAGGAAGCACAGGAGGGGAGCAAGGTGGCCAGAGGAGGAAACTACTTCTGAGGGTGCAGGGCGGGGCGTCTGGTTTTTAGTGATGTCATCTGTTTCTACACAGAAGTTATATCACAACACAGCCTCATTTTCTTCTTGTAAATGACGAAGATTACGCATCTTTGGCTTTTCTCGAACAATGGATGAGCAGATTCTGAGTTCATCCTGAGGATGAAGATAGAAACAGCTCATGTATTTGCAGCCCACGTTATAGCGTTGAAGGAGTAACCATGTGACTCATGTCAGCTCTTGAAGGCAGAGAACGTAATTATTATGTCCCCCATCCCGTTTCCCAATCAGTCTCATTAGGCAGTCCTTGCTAGCCTGGAATTCTGCTATGGGACCAGGCTGGCCTTGAACTTATAGAGATCTACCTGCTTGTGCCTTCCTATTGCTGGGATTAAAAGTGTGCACCACCATTTAGCTACTATTCTCATTTTACACACAACTGAAGATCAGTGGCTCATGGTCTGCTAAGGTTACATGCTCACTGAGAGGCCTTGAAGATGCTGCATGCCTATGAGGGCTGAGTTTGGGCTCCTACAGCAAAGCACAGACCCCGTCACCTTCCCACCATCTGTGGAGCATGGGCTCAAGAGGGCAGAAGTACTATGGTCTATCTCAAGTAAATGAAAATTGAATCAAAATTTAATTTTGTAAAGTGCCCCAATTCAATCTCCATAGAGAACAAAACCAGAAATATTCCTTAGGAACACTTTTCTCCAAACAAACGCAAGCATCAGCTGAGAACAGAGTTAACTGGGGCTGCTGGAGTTCCAGTAACAAAAACCACAAGCTCTGACTCCACTGGCCTTTCTACCTGCTTTAATGTGTCACCTCCCGCCACAGGACCCTGGCCTCACTGTAAATATTTCTTTGAATTTGCCATTATGCAAATGGAAATGATCATTTAGACAACCACTTTTTTCCCTTTTTTGTACAGCATCGAGGAACAACTGATGTAAAGTAAACTGTACATTTTCAAAACACAAAATTTTAATGAGTTTTGACACATGTTTACATCCAGGAAACCACAATCAGGATAATGAACACATTCAGCATCCCCCGAATTTTCTTTTCTCTTTGTCACTGTCCCCATCYCCAGGCAACCGAGGGTCTGCGATCTGTCATCAGGGTTTAGTTTGCATTCTCTAGAATTTTATACAAATGGAATCATGCAAATTTTTTTGGTTTCGTTTCTTTCAGTCAGCATAATTATTTTGAGATCCCTCTACTTGGTTGCATCAATAAATCATTCAGTGTTACAGAATGGCATATTCCATCGTTTGGCTATTCTACAATATATTTAGAATATATATATATATATATATATATATATATATATATATGCTGTTGATGGTTATTTGGGTGGTTTCTATATTATAAACAAGCCTGTGATGGGGCCTGGCCCTGTGGCCCAGCACTTGGGAGGCAGAGGCAGGCAGATCTCTGTGACTTCAAGGACAGCCTGGTTTAGAGTGAGTTCCAGGATAGCCAGGGCTATACATAGAAACTCAAAGAAACAGAACACTCATCTAAAGTTGATTTCTATGAGGTCATGTGCTATCATTCTCCTGATTAAGTTTCCAGGAGAACGACTATATGGCAGGCATACATTTAACTCTGTAGGAGCTTCAAGCTTCTTTTCTTCTCCTCCAAATAGAAGTACAACTCTGAGAGTTCTAGCTCTATATTCTTGCCACACTAGTTTTTGTCACTTTCTAATTTTAACAATCCTAGTGGATGTGAAGTGTTATCTTTTCGTGGTTTTAATTTTTATTTCCATGATGATCACAATCTTATCTGTCTGCTTGTCTGACTGTCTGTCTGTCTGTCCATCTATCTGTCCACCCATCTATCTGTGCACCTACTCAAAAAAGAACTTTTATCCAGGAAATATAAAGAACATTTACAGCATATAAATTAGATGACAAATACTTTAATAAAATTAAGGTAGGTAGGTAGGTAGGTAGGTTTGTAGATAGATAGATAGATAGATAGATAGATAGATAGATAGATAGATAGATAGAGAGAGAGACAGACAGATGATAGAGGCAAACAGCTCTGTTCTTTGTAATTTTCTTCTCCCCAGTCTCTTCGCTTACTGTTTTGTTTTCCTAACAGTGCCTCTGAATGGCAAACATCTTTTTTTTGAAGACAACTTACTGATCTTTCTTTCATATTCCATATTCTTTTGCATATCATTCTTTAATAAGTTTTCACTAAATTTACAAATATTAGTTTCCTAGTCTCCTACCTGTTTTCCCTAGATATTTGTTATGGCTTGAATGTTTCTGTCTCCCCAAATTTTTACTCTGAGATACTAATTTTTACAGGGATTCCAAAGTGGGGTCATTACAAGGGATCTGTTCTCATGGGACCAGGAGTACACTAGTTAGTTTCTTCTGTCATGTGAGGTCACACTGCACAAGAAGCTGGCCCTCACTAGATTCCCAATCTGCTAGTACTTAAGTATGAACTTTCCATCCTTCCAGAGAGATGAAAAACAAACTCCTGTTTTTTTTATAAATTGCACAGTCTAGAGTGGTTTGTTATAACAGGGTGAACAGACAATGTTGAATTTTAGCACACATTTAGGATTATAATTCACTTTGAGTCTCAATTACACATGGGGGCGGGGGGAGAGAAAGAGAGAGAGACAGAGACAGAGAGACAAAGACAGAGAGAGACACACAGAGGGAGACAATCTCTTTGTGGTCTGCTTCCTTTTGACTCAATGTTTTATTCATTTTATTTCCTTATGTACGTTTTATGTAGCTTTGATTCTTTTAAACTTTTTGAAAGTCTTGACACTGGGTAGTACATGTCCTTCCTCAATTATGCTCTGTTCCATAAAGCGTGGTTTCAGCACCTGTATGCTTGGCATCTGCATATATACACTTTAGAACCAGCAGCCAAGTCTCCCCAAGTCTGCTGAGATGTTTGACTACCTACGTTCTTAGATCAAGGATTAATTTGGGAAGAGATGAAATTCTGAACGATTGAGCTTTCTGGCCCACAAATTACATGTCTCCATTTATTTAGTGGTTTGTGTTGCTGTTTCTTTCAGAATTCCTTGGATATATGTTTTATGCGTCTTTTGTAAATTTGCCCCTGATCTGTCACCTCATCTTTTAAGGTCATACTTATTTTTTTATGCCAAAATTTTTTTAATTGGATATATTCTTTATTTACATTTCATTTCCCTTTTTCCTGGTTTCCCCGCCCCCCAATGTCCCATATGTCTTTTTACTTCTCCTCCCCCCCCATCCCCCTATTCACCCCTTCCCACATCCCTGTTTTTGTATTCTCCTACACTGCTGCATTGGGCTTTTCCAGAACCT
The DNA here is from genome assembly GCA_002335545.1 of Apodemus speciosus. NCBI lineage: Eukaryota > Metazoa > Chordata > Mammalia > Rodentia > Muridae > Apodemus > Apodemus speciosus. The sequence continues at coordinate 97,176 of BDUI01004024.1, forward strand.
GGGTCCACTCTTTCCTTCTTGTCGGACAGCATTTGGTAGGTGGATTGTGTCTTTGGTGTT
>BDUI01004024.1:112417-124805 GCA_002335545.1 Apodemus speciosus
CAATGGAGGAATGGATACAGAAAATGTGGTATATTTACACAATGGAATATTACTCAGCAATTAAAAACAATGAATTCATGAAATTCTTAGGCAAATAGGTGGAACTGGAAAATATTATCCTAAGTGAGGTAACCCAATCACAAAAGAACACTCATAGTATGCACTCACTGATAAGTGGATATTAGCCCAGAAGCTTGGAATACCCAAGACACAATTCACTTATCAAATGATGCCCAAGAAGAAGAAAGAACAAAGTATGCAAACTCTGGTCTTTCTTAGAAGGGGGAACAAAATACCCACAGGAGGAGATACAGAGACAAAGTGTGTGGAGCAGAGTCTGAGGGAAAGACCATCCAGGGACTGCCCCACCTGGGGATCCATCCCATATACAGTTACAAAACCCAGACACTATTTTCGATGCCCACAAGCAAAGGTATCTTTTAAGACTTGACCACAGTGACATCTTTTCAGTGGAAGTACTTTGTGCTACTCTCCTTGAGTTCTGGAACAAAAAGCCTTTGAATAGGACCCCAGAAAAATCTAAGTATTAGTGAACCCCCACCCTTGTTCAGAGAAATACAAGTTGGCTCTAACATTTACTAGCTGTGAGGTCTGGAGAAAATTACTGATGTCTCTAAGTGCCAGTTTCATCATCAATAATAAGGATGATAATGGCACCTATGATATAGAAATGCAGATTAATGACACCACAAGGAAAAATTAGCATATAATCATCACAACTGTCTCAGTTTAATAGGCAGCACAGGCTTTATTATTTTGGAATATAGTGTAAAGTAAATCTTGGCCACAGGAGTGCCGTCTAGAAGGACTTAGGAAATGTCATTAAGACATATTTTTTAAGTAACTTGTAATTAGACATACAGGGTTTTTAATAATTACATTTCTGAGGTCTGTAAATGTTACTTTTGTTGTTTAACTTACTCTCTATAAACTGACGCACTATTCACTGGTTCGAGTCCTTTTATGACAAATCAGTTTCTGTCTGTCTGTCTCTGTCTCTATCCCGTCCCCGCCCCACCCTCCACCTCCCTCTTGGTTCTCAAGCTGGGCCAGAAACTGGATCTCCTGATCCCCTTGCCTCGCCTTCTTGAGTTTGAAATTACAGGTATATGCTACCATATACTTTAGTTTCTATGTTACTAGTAGGAATATCCAGTCTGAATTATTCAGTTGCATTTATTCATATAATCAGACTTAAGGAGTTATGTAAGTGAAATCCTACTTTGCCACAAACCCAGACAATTCCTGAGAAGTTTAAGTTTCCCCGCATTCTACCCATAACCCTTTTCCCTCTTCCCTGCTCTTGGCAATGGATGGATTAAGACCTAACCTACAGAATACCAAATCAGACTCAGACTCAGACTCTTTCCAAGTGTCATCATACATTTCCACCTGCCTCGAGAACCTCCACATAGAAGGAGGGACTTTCAGGTCATGGCGCACACCAAGGGCCAACTGAGACTGAACACAAGGTTAAAGAAACAAACAGAGGCAGAGCCAGGCAGGCCTGGCAACAGTGGGCTGGCATTGTGTCGCCCAGGTCTCAAACTCGAGTGAACTGCAGCTACAGGGATGACTCCCTATGGAAATGTGCCCAGAGGAGAAGGGTGCAGTCACACCAGCTAGTGTGAAGCAGAATCAGAGAGAACAGGAAACTATCACTCTTGCTGCAGAACTCCAGCAAGGGCCAGCAGCAAGGAAATCTACTGGATACCACCCGAGCAGCTCAGCTACCCAAGGCAAAACCAGGAACAGACGGGTCTCAATCTAAAGGTGCCGTTTGGGGTTCCACTCCTCTCTGCTCTCCCAAGGTGTCTTCTCTCCGCTATTCATTATTTTGGTTAAACGCGCAGCCTAGAACTTGGCCTCGGCTCCCTAGTCCTAGTTCCTCTACCTCATTCCTGACTGCCCTACGACAGCATCCTCTACAGAGCCGCAGTTATAAATCACAGTCTTGAGTGGAGTGGACCCAGTTTTCAAGGCTCCTATGACTCACAGACTGAGCCACTGAAACAACAGAAGTGCATTTCCTAGTTTAGGTGGAGGCGCTGGCCGCAGAGTCCCTTCTCAGCATGCTTCCATAGTCTTTGCCCTGTGCCTCCCACCTCATCGTCCTCTCCTGGTAAGGACTCCAGTCCTGCTGACTAAAACATTCCTAAACAACGTCATTTTAACTCAACAGCCACTCAAAGGACCCATCTCCAATACAGTCACTTTTTGAGGTCCTGGGGACAGAACCAGAGCATATGGATTTTAAGCAAATACAACTAAGACTGTGACACTGAGTGTGTGATTTTCTGTTTAAAAGTYGTCATTGCTCTTCTCTTTTCTGAAAGATATATGTTTATATTATATTATATATGAATAATTTTTAAGCCTCATTTGCAAAATAAGTGAGATAGGCTGCTGCCCACCTTGAGTTCTCAGCTTTATCTTCCTCATTTCTTATATTCTAGTTACTGGCCTCTCTGGACCATTTACCATTTTGCAAACACATCTTCCATATATGCTGTTCTATGTCTAGAATAAACTATGTCAAGTAGTCTGGGAAGGCATTTTTGATGCCTGAGGCAGAGCCAATTAAACCCTTGCCATTCCTCAAAGAACTTTGAACCCTACTATTATAGTGTGTATCACCTTGAATTGTAATTAATCTTTTATATGCCTTTCTCCCTCACTACAATGGGAATTCCTTGAAGGCCAAGACCACGTCTGGTTTTACTTATTGCTGACTTCTTTGTACCCAGAGCTGTACCTGGTACACAGCAGGAGCTAAATATCTATGTATGTTTCTTGAACAAAGGAAATGAAAAGGCTTAAGTGAACATATGAACAAAAGGGAGACAGAGGAAAGGGCCTGACTTAGTGTTTAATAGCTAGGACGGTGGCACGGAACGCACCAGACTCAACCACATGCTTCAAACCTCACTGCTGCGTAAAGTACTGCTTGAGCCGCAGGGAGAACAGACACAACGGAGGGATCTGGAGTTATTTACTTTAAGAAAAGTCATAGAAGCAGATTATCTTTGGGGCAAGATGGAAATGGGTTGAGAAAAGCCTATAAACGTCTTGGAAGCCAGCTCACCAACACACGTGACAGGGCAAGCTGAGCTCAGATCCAAGAACAAAAGGCTCCCAGTTTAACAGACCCTATGGAAGGGTCTGTTCCAGAGAGCAGCTGGGCAGAGTTTCCTCACATGCAGACTTCTTAATGTATGGGAAGAAGAAAGAGCAAAACAAAACAAGCAAGAGCAGCAAAAGGGGATAATTAGTGTAAACAGTTTAAGGTTTCTTTTTCTTCCTTTTTTCTTTAATGCACTGGACAAATCCCAAGAAGAGGGAAAGCGTTGTGGGATAAACATCTGTTCACTGGAACTCGACAAAGCCCTTCACAGGCTCTGTGGCCTGTGCGTGTCCTTATGTGCCCGAGGTTGCTATTTGTGCTTCCGTGGCCCAGACAGCTCAGAAAGTGGCCTGGAGCAGGCCAGCGCACACTTGCTCACTCCAGTGGGGCCGTGGGGGCAACGTTCTCCCTCTGCCTTGTGTTTGATATAACAGAAACCACACAGAAAAGCAAATACCAAGTATATGTGTGGAACTGCCCAGCCCTGTTTGCATACATTTCTAACATATCTGACAGCGTGCACAGAAGTCACTATCTGTCCCAGCACCACTGATATCAAGAGATTAAGTGTAAGAGGAAAGGAGTCTGCTGAGCCCCCTTTCCTGATCCTCACCTTCCTTGTGTTCACTCACAAGTGTGGGAGTTTGTGGAACAGAAGAGTTCTCTGGGAAAATCCTCTAGTTTGGGGTACCACCTGTTCATTTCTACCTCCCCAGTCGGGGAGAGAGAGACATGGTTGTGGCCCGGTGTAATGGAGGCAGAAAGAATCCGGCATCTTCAAGAGGCAGTGGCCTTTGAAGGAGTAGAGAGCCTCAAGTCTTGTTCCCACTGCGTAGATCCCATCACCTCGGGGCCTCGGCTATACAGGACCACTTCCAAGCCCTCTCTGCCCAGCTCACCTATCTAATGCCAGCACGCGTGTCAGGGAGACGCTGCCTCCCTCTTGCCCCTTCTGGCTAGGCCAAAGCTTCCCTTGCTCTACCTTCTAATTTGCTTCCCTTTCCAAGGCTCAATACACATAGTTTTCTTTATTCACACTGCATTAGTATCTGCCCATGGCATTTGGTACATATCAGGCTGAGACTACTGTCTTATATTTCTCTCCTAGAATTTTGTTCTCAGTCCCATGTGATTTACACAAAGTCTAGGCGTCCTGGAGCCAGAGGAGCGATGCTCATCTAAGTGCAATGAGATATTTCAGATACACATTTTTTGTGACATATCTCAAACTCCGGACGAAAAAAGTTATTTTTTTCCCCACTCCACAGGCATGCAACTCTCCAGATCTCCAGTGCCTCCTGGGATAGCTGACGACTGGCATATCCCATATAACACAAGAGAACACACTTATCCAAATTATTTTAAGAGTGGCCAGTTGGGGCTGTTAGGAAAGCTAATTATAAACCTATCTTGGCCCACCTGCTGAGCTGGATGGAGAATGCCCTGGCTCACTGAAGTTCACACTCAGAGGAAGGTCATGGAGAGAACAGAGGGGCAGCAGGCTGGGGAGGCTTCGGGGAGAGCAAACATCTGCCAAGCTAAACAAAAAAGCTGATTCCAATGTCTTGTGTACCCCACTCTTCCCGTCCAGACACAATACTGCATTAGAAGTAAGGAATTTGCTACCTGCTTGCATTTTGTACAGAAATATTGAAAATCTTTTTTTATACTTATGGATCAAATGGTTACTCTATGGTCTAATTTTATCTGAAGTGAGTGTGGAGAACTGACATCTAGCAGTTAAGTCTTTGTCACCAGAGGCCTATGACACAAATCTCAATGATATTTTAGGGGAACATGTATAGCTTTTCTTCACTCATGGCTATAATTGCTGCTGGAGAAGCCCCAACATGGAAAGGTTGATGCTTCTGAATGTGCTGAAAGATGTTGGAACTAAACCATGCAATGACAGCTATCAAAATGTCACCAATGCAGTGTCATATTCAGTCAAGATGCTTAAAAAAAAAAATCAAATGTTCCAACTTCGACGCCGTGAGAGCTGTGCAAGGAAGGGAGCCACCTCGTCACTGACGGGGAATCTAAAACGAGGTCATCTCAACAACCGAGCCAGCAGCCTGGGACCAGGAGCCCAAGCTAGCAAGAGCCATTGTTCAATTTCATCTTCACGGCCACATTATAAGTGGTGAAGCTGAGGTTGAACAAGACTACGGAACCTGCCCAGGATCACTGGGCCGCTAAGTACTAGCAGTAGCATCCAAATCCAGATCTGCGTGACTGCGGAGCCTGGGCTTTAGTCATTCATGGGAGATCTGGTTTGTTCCAGGTGTCCATCTGCAGAAATAAAGTATCTCAAGTGTGCTTACTTATCTGTGCTACCCAGTATGAAGCACAAGGTGCAGGGACCAGACACAGTCTTCTCTTGCCCGTGATCTCACCACTGTTTAGGGGAGCACCACGACTGTCAAAGTACATACAAGGTTCTAAAGAATTTTCATGTCAATAATTGTGACTCTTAGCTGCCTGACCACAAAATCAAAGGTCTTTATTCTAGGAATTAGTAATTAGCTGAAGAGATAGATGTAGTAGATATGATTTAAGTTTTTACTAAATGAGGTTTGGGCAACAATATAATTGATTATATTACATTTGAAAGTGAACACATGTGGGCTGGAGAGATGGCTCAGTAATCAAGAGTATGCACTGCTCTTTTCAGAGAACACAAGTTCCAGGCCCAGCAGCTGCAACTGGAAGTGCTGCCTGTAACTCCTGCTCCAGGGAATCCAGTGCCCTCTCCACATGCACATACACCCTTCCCAAAACACACACACACACCTCTTTTGAAAAAGAATTTACAAGTCTAATCAAGATCTCATCCCTCAGTTTACCCCAATTACAAAATGCAACTAGAACATCACTTGATAAACACATGTTTAAGTGAGCTGCAACTGTGCCCATCTGGCAATAAGTAACTGCTGTGCAGGGTACTTGCAAGCAGGAGTAGACAAGTGCCAGGAAGGACACACCTCCCCTCCTGTTCTGTTCTGTTTTCTGGGATGCCCAGACCTTGGCACTTCACAGGAGTTTCACGGCAGGGTCATGCACAGGCCCACCAGAGCTCTGCTTAATCCTTTTTCAAAGACGCAAGTCTAGGCTCTGACCAATCCAGAGGGGAAAAAAGGAAGAATTTTTGTGACAATTGGGAAGGTTGGGCTAAACCAAAGACTCTGATTAAAAAAAAAAAAAAAAGTGGAATTTCTTTGAGGCCTGTGTCTAATTTCTGCCTGGCCCGGCTTTCGCCCATATTTCCAATTCCAAGTTCTCGAGTCTGCTGCACTGGGAAGTGGCTCAAGCTCTAAGTGGAAGATTGGGGCCCTAGCATCTAGACCCCAGATGCCCAAGGAACCTGAGGAGCCATGGGGTAGTCCTGAGGTCCCAGGGACTTGAAATAAGAAAGCACCAGCCCATGTTCCTTCCCCTCCGAGGGGGAATGGTTGGGCATGTGCTCTGCTCCACAGGCATTCTTCACATGCCACATAAGCCACTTGAAAAGAGCACTGCCTCCCGCAACTCCCTGAAGATGTCTGGCTGGGTTAAATAATTTCTCAGTTATGCACCCTCCCTCCAGAAGGAATCTGTTGGAAAGCTGGCTGAGTACAGCTAAAAACCTTGGGATCGTCATGGTTGAACATTAATAAGTTCACAGAGAACACCACAGTTTAACTTTGTAGTAGCCTATAGAAATTTGACTAAATGATGTTAAATCTTTCTTTATGTGAGAAGCAGATCCTCCCTCGTACTGTATGCTGACAACTCACATGCAGCCCACAAGCCTCTGTAAGTTCCCGACTTTCCCAGTCACTGCAGTTTGTCTCTACTCTAACCACTGCCCGTCAAAGYGCCCCACCCTTTGCGCATGTGCACACACTCTGCTTCATTACTGCGCGCCACCTACCCATGCTTAAAAGACACAGGAGGAAAACGAAACAGACACTTCTTCCCATCCCACTTAATTCAGCGTTGCGAGACGCCACGCTGGGCCCTCCAAAGAGCCACCCAGTCTATGTGAAGTATCTCTTAGGAGCTTAACTTTGATTAGCAATCATGGAGGAAAGTCCAGGAGAGCACATCAGTGTTGCTTTGTACCACACAGTATGAGGCTGTGGTGACTGTACAGAGCTGCCTGCCAGCAGGTTCCCTGAGGGAAGCCKCTGCGACCCAACACAGTGGCTGAGKGCACTGGCAAATGTTCTCCACAGACTATGATCGAAGACCCCAAGACAGTGGCATGAGTGACTGAGAGACCCAGAGTGGTGTCAGCTACTGTCCAAACACRGGGTGCAAACATTGCCTGACCTGACACAGTACTAGCCCAAAAAGAACATTCCAAGAACATTAAAAAGTGCAGTCACGGTATGCATTTCTTCTCTGAGGATGTCAAACCCTTCTAAAGGATGACCTTTAACCTCACTAAGTTCTGGTGCTGAAGCTGTAGCCAGGACCACTCAGAGATCTTGACTATGCTAGGGATGCCCCGGCTGCGGTAGACAGAACTTGCCCTCTGCCGAGCATGCTAATACTGTCATTCGTGTCTTGGGAAAAAACTACTCATCCTTCAAAACCATGCAGCTGTCTCCCCYTCCTCAGTCCTTGGGACTCTAGCGATGGACCTCCTAGTCCTCTGTGCTCGTCTCCTATGTTGTGGAGTCACAACTCCAGGACAGAGCTCATGATGCTTGTCCTGGCTAGGAACTCCTGTGCTTGTCCCTTGCAGGACGCTCTTTGCTTTTTATCCTGTAACGCCTACTCTAGTCTCTGAACAGTGTCAGTAGGGTATGTGACACAAAATAGGAAATTAATAATGTTGGTTCAATGGATGTGTGTGTATGTGTGTGTATGTGTGTGTGTATGTGTGTGTGTATGTATGTATGTATGAATGTATGTATGTAAGTTTTTCTTTTAAAAAACAAACTCCTGAAGGCCTTGACCTAAATAATTCCCTCAGAATGTAGTGAACGRAGATCAAATGTTTTCTCCCTGAGCCTTYTGAGTGAAAAGACAATCCTGTTGATGCTTTAAACCCTACAAAAATACGTTCCATACCAGTAAAATCACCAGGCATAAACTAAAGCAGAACTGAGGCTGCCAGACAACTTCAAGGCCAGTGCTAACCCCGAAGAGAGAAAGGGCAAACACTTAAAACGAGGATGAACATAAAGTGTAACTCTGCCAACTNTGTATGTGTGTGTGTATGTATGTATGTATGAATGTATGTATGTAAGTTTTTCTTTTAAAAAACAAACTCCTGAAGGCCTTGACCTAAATAATTCCCTCAGAATGTAGTGAACGRAGATCAAATGTTTTCTCCCTGAGCCTTYTGAGTGAAAAGACAATCCTGTTGATGCTTTAAACCCTACAAAAATACGTTCCATACCAGTAAAATCACCAGGCATAAACTAAAGCAGAACTGAGGCTGCCAGACAACTTCAAGGCCAGTGCTAACCCCGAAGAGAGAAAGGGCAAACACTTAAAACGAGGATGAACACAAAGTGTAACTCTGCCAACTATAAATTGTTTTGTAATTTAAAAATCCTTCCACAACCTTATGTAAAAAACAAATCTGAAATGTAAATTATGCAATAAAAAAATAACAATAATGTGGGCAGAAACTGCGTTTGGCAAGGAGAGTCCGTGAGTGCGGCAGGAGTCAAGCCTTACTGCATTATCTTCTACGTATCCCAGGAGTGGGAAGCCGCGGCCTCGGAGCTGGGTGCCTCGTGCATCCCTGCGATCCCAGCACCCAGGCGGCCAGGGGGACCAAAGTGAGGCCAGGGAGAGCCATCCCACAAACAAACAAACCAACAAACCGACTAAGCACGGCTTCTAAGTAAGAGAGAGAGAGCAGAACRTTCCAAGAAACGGAGAATACAAATTTAAGCGTGCGACCTTGCCAGTTCACCGAGCAGCGCTCCTAGCAACAGTGATGAAAGAACACGGATCCAGAACCAAAACMACCAGAGACGTGGAGTGCCAGCCCGGTTGGTAAGAACAGTGCKCACTGCAGCCCCGCAAAAGCGCTCCTGTGTGGTGTGTGCTCTCCCTGGGTGAGCCTCTTCACTTCGCACCGATTCTGTACCTTTACAAATCACCATGATGTATGTAGGCCTTTTGTTTTTATTTCAAAATGTTGGCTCCTTAGGTGAGGTTGGACATCATTCTAGGACTRYCTGTTGTTTTATTTCCTGTTTTGGAAACAGAAGGGTCTTACTTTTTGTTCTTTACTGGGCTTTCAAATGTTCTTCAGGTCAACTGATAGCTGCTATAGTTGCGACAGCTATCTTTCTGGTTTGACATTTCTGACAGAGAAAAACAACTTGAATGGCTGGACACACTATTCATGACTAACATCCATGGGTGGCATATCTGAGATTAGAACCCAGGCCTTTCTGACTCCATAGCTCATGTCCTTAAATGGTTTATTGAACAGGAAGAATGAATTTGACTCTGGGTGCATTCGTGGCAGGAGCCATGATGGGGAATCTCAGCTAATGTATTTGACTTCTGACTTATGCAAATATGTCAGCTTTTACTACTACCGAAGTACATGTATCCATGGCTTTTCCTCTATAGGTTCATATGTGATAGGTTAAAAATAAACCAGGTTTTCCAGACAGCATAAAACAAAATAGATGGCTCGTTTTAAGACTAGGGTCTCTAGAAACTCAGATGCCCTTTCCCTTGCGTCCRGGGATCAAGGCTATTTTCCGGGCTGAGGCAGAAATCTCACCTTTGGATATATGGGGTTTTTCCATGCGACTGATAATATGACCTTCCCATAGGAGGCACTTGATTAATGTTTGCTGAAGATGATGAAATACTTCTTTTCAGTTTTCTAAGTTGTTGAGAAGGAACTTTTCCAGTCAAGATTAGAAAGACCAAAAATTTCCACACACAGTGAAATACTGTTTTATAAGGAAAAAAGACTTAAGAGTTTTCTTCAAGTAAATATTATTTTTATTCTCACAGAAGTCTAAAATTTGTAGAGCAACACACTTGTTTCTATTGAGAACCAATTTAAACCCAAGTAGTAGTGGTGCACATCTTTACTCCCAGCACTCAGGGCACAGAGGCAGGNGGGATCAAGGCTATTTTCCGGGCTGAGGCAGAAATCTCACCTTTGGATATATGGGGTTTTTCCATGCGACTGATAATATGACCTTCCCATAGGAGGCACTTGATTAATGTTTGCTGAAGATGATGAAATACTTCTTTTCAGTTTTCTAAGTTGTTGAGAAGGAACTTTTCCAGTCAAGATTAGAAAGACCAAAAATTTCCACACACAGTGAAATACTGTTTTATAAGGAAAAAAGACTTAAGAGTTTTCTTCAAGTAAATATTATTTTTATTCTCACAGAAGTCTAAAATTTGTAGAGCAACACACTTGTTTCTATTGAGAACCAATTTAAACCCAAGTAGTAGTGGTGCACATCTTTACTCCCAGCACTCAGGGCACAGAGGCAGGTGGATTTCTATGAATTATGGGTCAGCCTGGTCTACAGAGTAAGTACCAGGGCAGCCACGGCCACCCAGAGAAAACAGTCTTAAAAAAGAGAGGGAAGGAGGGAGGGAGGGAGGGATAGAGGGAGGGAGGGAAGAGGGGAAGAGGGAGGGAGAGGGTGGGAGAGAGAGACAATTTAATTAAAATAAAGTTGGCTATAAAGGAGATTCCTATCAGTAGAAGTGAATGGAATGAATCCCATTTCTCCACAAAGTCGCAGTCTGACCCGGGAGGAGAGATGTCCCTAGAGTACTTAAAAGTCAGCCAAGATAAAAAGGTCTATTCTTTCCAACTCAGACAATAAAATTGTATTTTAAATAAATCACAAAATTAAAACTTCACATATGAACTCCTATATATCCTGCCCTGAGAACAGAGCTATAGTAAAAGAGGCCTTGTGTGGCCCTTGCAATAAATACTGTAGCCTTTTCTGATTAAGGTAAACAGCCCTTCCAAACGGCTTCTGAAGTCAATTTTTTTTTTTTGTTGGAAAACTGCTATCATTACTTATAGTCCAGGAGAAGACTGCATGGGAACTATTAATAGTATTCTTTAGTCTACAACAAGCTATAATTCTCTAATACTGTGACTAACTCCAGCCTGGCTTTGTTGTAGGAGTTGGTAGAGACATGTAAACAACATGTGGTCTCACGACCTCCCCAGTCAGTGGCAGGGAGATACACACAGCAAAAGAACTTTAACTCAATAAGATATCAGCTGTTATTTGGCAGACAGACCACATAGGAGGAAGACAGAAAAGGGCATTTTTTAATCTTTACTTGGTGGATAGATAAGAGATATATAAGAAATGCCTTAAGGGGGAGGTGACATTTCAATGAATCCTGGAGGAGAAATATGAGGCATTATTAATAACTACGATTGTTTGATAAACAAATTTTATCTTCTCAGAAGAGTTATAACTAGCATAATAAAGCAGCCTACTATGACAGATAGATATTTTACGTAAAATACAAGCACTTCTCATTATGAATAACCAACACATAAAATCACTCATTCCATACTTCTTCTCTGGCCCAGGACAGAACAGGAAGCTCTCTGAAACAGCAACTGAGCTGCCTGTGGCTGACAGCCCCACCTGGTGGYTGTGTAGGGAACTTCCTGTCCCTATATTCATTTTCTTCTTCTGAGTAGGGAGGGATGAAATTTTGTTTCACCCCTCCCTCTCTTTTTTCTTTTTCTTTTTCTCTGCATCTCTAGAACATGTCCCTCAGTACACAAATATTTGTTTATATTTTTCCAATGAAGAGCTCTAGGATGAAYTKTTAACACAAGGCATTTTTCTATTTATTGTCCCCAGAGCCTTTAGCTCGGCCATTATAGTATGAAGGGGAAGCACAAATGCACATCTGCCCACTTACCGTCTTTTACACCACAGTACAAGTGTTCCATAAGGAGACAGCTGCTCCATCAACTATTTATTTTAAAAAAGGATAAACATACTGTCCTTTTCTCCGAAATAGGTTGCTTACTGAGAGTAGGTCTTAAGTAGCCCTGCTGGCCTCAAACTCACTGTACTGCTTTGGATGGGCATGAAGTTTGATCCTCCTGCCTCTACCTCCCAAGTACTGTGGGTTCGTAGGCACTCGCCACCATGTCTACTTCTTTTCAAATTCTTAATCTGCTGCCTTCATTTTTATCATTTTTATCTGTAAGCACAGGTCCTCTAAGCCACACTCAAGAGCAATGCTATTTCCACATACCCTGGT
>BDUI01004026.1:24999-37513 GCA_002335545.1 Apodemus speciosus
CATGTGTATTTTAATTTTCAACAAACTAAATAACACCTGTGTTATTTTAGGGCCAGCCCTATTCTGAATCCCATAGGCTATTATGCTTACCTGAGCCAATCTCCCTAGATACTTTCTTAGGAAYTGTTTCTAAATCAACAGAACCTGTCTTTATGGAAAAAGCCACATGTGCTTTGAAAAGAGTTTCAATGTAAACATGTCTTAAGCTTTGTTGTGCAAACAGAACTAAGTAAAATTTCATCAGATATCCTTCCCACACTGCTCATGCTCACAACCACAACCAGTGGAGCTAGAGAGGGAAAGGTAGGCTAGAACAGTGGAGACCTCAGGCCGTGACTGATCACAATGAGAAACAGACTTCTCCAGAGTTTGGCTTCAAGGAGGAACTCTTTTAATAGGCAAAACTTTTTTTAAAAAAAACTTTGGTGGTGAGAAGGGGTTACCAGGGTGGGTTACACCATTGGTCAGGGCCGGGATGCTGAGGAAGATTCATTTGCATAAGAAGGAATTTTAGGTGTATGATAGACTTGACCAGATGAGGAGGAGAGAGGGAGTTTAATCTGATTGTGACTACTTGACTTCATTTGGTGTGGAGAAAATTTGAAGGTACAGGGCTATGTGCCCCTGGATGTTTAGACCCAAGGCAGGGGAAGGACTGATACTATTTCCTACCAGGCTTAGGTTTAGAATTCCAGGGATGGACAAGATAGGACCCCAGTTTTGCTCTAGGCAGGCTCCTCTTTATTTCAAGGTTCTCCTATCCCATAATCAGGAAACTTCCCCAAAATTGTACCATGCTTATATGAGTAAAATAAACCAGCTAGTATCAACCTCTAGAAGTCTGAACCAATGCTCATTCTTACCTCTTTGCATATCATTTTACAGCTGGCCTCTGATGATTTCAGGGATCCCCACAGCAGGAAAACCAAAAATGATGGGCTGGGATTTTGAAAAGAAATAGTATCTTTTTTCTTTAAATATAACTTAGGGAGATAGGAACCTTGAACTCTCACTGAAAAGTAGTGACTGCTTGTGAGAATGTGGAATTAACATTGTTTCTTCTGAATCCTTTGAGACAAAGCATTTTATAAAATTATTGTAATATTTGCTAAGACAGCAAAATATTAAATGTTAAAGGAGCAAAATATTAAGAGAGCAATGGTTCTGCAAATACACATGCATAGAAAGTAATGTGTACATGGCCTATGAAAGGGAAGACAAAATCTCTGTTAATTATTTTGTAAGCTGTAGTACAGTAATATTGCTTGTACTGTCTCAGAAGGAGAAGAGAAAATGTGGAGGGGAGAGATTTTTCTGCTGGGATATGCAAGCAGAGTAGGCCAAATGGACTCCACGGCCACTCCACATCCAGCATTCTCAGCGCAAGCTCCCAAAGGATCTGCCTGTATCTGCAATCCCTCTGGCCCTGACTAAGCTCTGAGCTTGGGAGAATCTGAGAGGGGGCTTCTGATGAAATATCTGAATTTTAAGGAGCAGTACTCACTGCTGCAGCTTGAGCTAGGACTCTGCTGCCTCAGAGCTTTTTATTCTGCTTGATTGCTTATTCTGTTATGTTTATGTTCTTTCTTGTCCCTGACAATGGGAGTAAATCCCTACAGATTGATAACATTCCTGTCATGAGGAAAATATTAAAAAGCTTTACTTCAAATTCAGGAACAATTGCAATGAGAAAATGGAGCACTTAAACTGTGTTGATTAAATTTCCTAAAATATTGGTCATTCAATGTATAGATGATATACTCCTCTCTTGCTTATGTAATTGACATTTAAATGCATGCTTCATTTTCATAGAGAATAAATGAAAAAAATAGTTTTATCAAAACTCCAGATAAAATACAAAAGTAATCACGTTATAATTGTTTAGGATATATTACTCAACGACAAATTGAACATAATCATTTCAGTTAAGTTTCCAGAATGTAGCACAGATACCTTCTGGTCTGAGCCAGTGCCCTCAGCAGACCTTGAGCACTCAATCCACACCAAGTCCCATGACACTCAGAGGAAGCTTGATGCCCAGCTCCTCTAACATGCCCAAGATCACAGGATTTCAGGATACCAGAGGCAGATTGACTGTCAGGAGCTCTGACACACGTAGGATTTCAGAATAATAAGATCCCAAAATCACGGATCACAGAGACAGCTGGACTCTGAGGAGTTCTGACATAACCAGGATCACAGGAGGAACAGGCTCCAGTCAGAGACAGCAAGGGAGCAATAGAGATAACTAGAGGGAAAGAAACATGTACAGGAATATAAGCAACAGAAACCAAGGAAAATTGGCATCATCAGAACCCAGTTCTCCCACCACAGCAAGTCCCGGATACTCAAACACACAGGAAAAGAAAAAAGTGGACTTAAAATCACTCTCATGCGCATGACAGAAGACTTTAAGAAGGACATAAATAATTTCGTTAAAGAAATACAGACAAATACAGGTAAACAGGTAGAAGCACTTAAAGAGGAAGCACAAAAGTCCCTTAAGGAACTAAAGACAAACACAATGAAACAGGTCAAGGAATTGAACAAAACCATTCAGGATCTAAAAATTGAAGTGGAAACAATAAAGAGATCACAATGGGAGGTACCACTGGATATAGAAAACCTAAGAAGGAGAAGAGGAGTCACAGATGCAAGCATCACCAACAGAATACAAGAGACAGAAGACAGAATCTCAGGTGGAGAAGATACCATAGAAAACATTAGCATAACAATCAAAGAAAATGCAAAAAACTTCTGACTCAAAACATACAGGAAATCCAGGACACAATGAGAAGAACAAACCTAAGGATTATAGGTATAGGAGAGAGTAAAGATTCCCAACTTAAAGGACCAATAAATATCTTCAATGAAATTATAGAAGAAAACTTCCCTAGCCAAAAGAAAGAGATGACCATGAACATACAAAAAGCCTACAAAATGCCAAATATTTGGACTGAAAAAAATAATCCTTCCATGGCATAATAGTCAAAACACCAAATGCACAAAACAAAGAAAAAATATTAAAAACAGTAAGGGATAAAGGACAAGTAACATATAAAGGCAGGCCAATCAGAATTACATCAGATTTTTCACCAGAGACTATTAAAGCTAGAAGATCCTGGGTAGATGTCATATAGATCCTAAGATAACACAAATACCAGCCTAGGCTACTATACCCAGCAAAACTCTCAATTAGCATAGATGGAAAAACCAATATTTTCCATGACAGAAACAAATTCACAAAATATTTTTCCACAAATCCAGCCCTATAAAGGAAACTCCAACAAAAGGAAGGAAACTACACCCTAGAAAAGCAAGAAAGCAATCTTCTTTCAACAAATGCAAAAGAAGATAGCCACACAAACATAATTCCACATGCAACCGCAAAAATACAGAAAACAATACTCACTTTTCCTTAATATCTCTTATTAATGGACTCAATTCCCACCCCCCAAAAAAGACATAGACTAACAAACTGGATAATGAAATAGGACCCAGCATTTTAATGCATATGAGAAACAAACCTCAGTATCAAAGACAAACACTACCTCAGAGTAAAAACCTGAAAAATAATTTTCCAAGCAACTGGTCCCAAAAAACAAGCTCGAGTAGCCATTCTAATATCCAATAAAATAGACTTTCAACCAAAAATTATCAAAAAAAAAGAGATAACTTCATAATAATCAAAGGAAAAATCTACCAAGATGAACCCTCAATCCTCAACATGTATTATCCAAATGCAAGGGCACCCACATTCATAAAAGAAACTTTACTAAAGCTCAAAGAATACATTGCACCTCACACAGTAGTAGTGGAAGACTTCAACACCCCACTTTCATCAATGGACAGATCATGGAAACAGAAACTAAGCAGAGACACAATGGAACTAATAGAAGTTATAAACCAAATGGATTTATCAGATATCTAGTATCTATAAAACATTTCATCCTAAATCAAAAGAATATACCTTCTTCTCAGCATCTCATGGTACCTTCTCCAAAATTGATTATAATTCATCATAAAACATGCCTTAATAGATACAAGGAGATTGAAATAAWCCCATACAACTTATCAAATCACCACAGACTAAGGCTGGTCTTCAATAACAACAAGAACAAGGAAAGCACTCATACACATGGAAACTGAGCAATGGCCTACTCAACGAGAACTTAGTCAAGAAATAAAGAAATTAGAGACTTTTTTTTTTTTAGAATTTCTTGAAAATGAAAGCACAACATACCCACACACAATGAAGGCAGTGCTAAGAGAAAAGCTCATAGCTCCAAGCGCCTCCAAAAAGAAACTGGAGAGAACATACACTAGCAGCTTAACAGCACACTTGAAAGCTCTAGAACAAAAAGAAGCAAATATACCGAAGAGAAGTAGACAGCAGGAAATAATGGAACTCAGGGCTGAAATAAACCATATAGAAACAAAAAGAACTATACGAAGAATCAACCAAATCAGGATCTGGTTCTTTGAGAGAATCAACAAGATAGATAAATGCTTAAGAAGACTAACCAGAGGGCACAGAGACAGTATTCAAATTAACACAATCCGAAATAAGAAGGGAGACATAACAACAGAAAGCAAGGACATTTAAAAAAAAGTAAAATCCTAGGTCCTACTACCAAAGCCTATACTCAAGAAAACTGGACAATCTGGAGTAAATGGACAATTTTCTAGACAGATTCCAAGTGCTAAAGTTAAATCAGGATCAGATAAATGACCTAAACAGCCCCATAACCCCTGTAGAAATAGAAGCAGTTATTAAACGTCTCCCCCCCAAAAAAGCCCCAGTTCAGGTGATTTTAGTGCATAATTCTATTTGACTTTTAAAGAAGAAGTAATATCAATACACTTCAAATGATCCCACTAACTAGAAATAGGAGTAACACTACCCAATTTTTTCTTTTTTTTTTTTTTAATTTGACAGGGCTTTTTTTTTATTGGATATATTCTTTATTTACATTTCATTTCCCTTTTCCTGGTTCAACNCTTTTTTTTTATTGGATATATTCTTTATTTACATTTCATTTCCCTTTTTCCTGGTTTCCCCACCCCCCCCATGTCCTATATGTCTTTTTACCTCTCCTCCCCCCCCATCCCCCTATTCACCCCTTCCCACATCCCTGTTTTTGCATTCTCCTACACTGCTGCAATTACCCAATTTTTTCTATGGAGCCACAATTATACTTATACCAAACCATACAAAGACCCAAAAAAGAAAGAGAACTTCAGACCAGTTTCACTTATGAATAGGATGCAAAAATACTCAATAAAATTCTTGGATACTGAATCCAATGATGGATCAAAACCATCATCCATCATGATAAAGTCGGTTTCATTCCAGAGATACAGGGATGCTTAAATATAGGGAAATCCATCAAAGCAATCCACTAAAAAAGCAAACTCAAAGAAAAAAATAGATGCTGAGAAAATATTTCACAAAATTCAAAACCACTACATGATAAAAGTCTTGGAAAAATCAGGAATTCAAGGAACATACCAAAACATAGTAAAAATCAGCATACAGCAAAACAGTAGCCAACATCAAACTAACTGGAGAGAAACTTAAAGCAATCCCACTGAAATCAGGAACTAGACAAGGCTGCTCACTTTCTCTCTATGTAATATAGTAATCAAAGCCCTAGCCAGAGTAATTAGACAACCAAAAGAGGCCAAATGGATTTAAACCTGAAGGAAGAAGTCAAAATATCACTATATGAAGATGATATGATAGTATACTTAAGTGACCGCAAAAATTCCACCAGAGAGCTCCTAAACCTGATTAAACAACTTCAGCAAATTGGCTGGACATAAAATTAATTCGAGCAAATAAGTAGCCTTTCTCTACTCAAAGGATAAAGAGGCTAAGAAAGAAATTAGGGAAACAATACTGTTCACATTAGTCACAAATAATATAATATATCTTGGTGTGTCTCTGACCAAGCATGTGAAAGATCAATAAGACAAGAACTTCAAGTCTCTGAAGAAAGAAATCGAAGACCTCAGAAGATGAGAAGATCTCCCCCCCTCTCATGGATTGACAGGATTAATATAGTAAAAATAGCCATCTTGCCAAAAGCAATCTACAGATTCAATGCAATCCCCATCAAATTTCCAAATCAATTCTTCACAGAGAAAGAGCAATTTGCAGATTCATCTGAAATAACAAAAAACCCAGGATTATGAACACTATTCTCAACAATGTAATAACTTCTTAGGGAATCACCATCCTTGACCTCAAGCTGTATTACAGAGTAATAGTGATAAAAAAAACTGCATGGTATTGGTATAGAGACAGGCAGGAAGATCAATGGAACAGAATGGAAGACCCAAATATGAACCCACATACCTATGGTGATTTGAACTTTTTTTTTTTTTAATTTAGAGACAGAGTCTTTAATGAAGCAACTAAGATAACATGAACTCATAAGAAAAGATCAGAATTAAGGTATTAAGTTTTTGTTATTAGAGTAAGAAGCTATGGCATGCTACTTTACACAAGGGCAACTATTGAGAACAATAGGCACTGTTCATCTTTTTTTTCCATTTTTTCATTGGATATATTCTTTATTTACATTTCATTTCCCCTTTTCCTGGTTTCCCTGCCCCCCCCAATGTCCCATATGTATTTTTACCTCTCCTCCCCCTCCCCTCGTTCCCCTATTCACCCCTTCTCATTTTCCTGTTTTGGTATTCTCCTACACTGCTGCATTGGGAATTTCCAGAACCTGGGTCGACTCTTTCCTTCTCGTGGGAAAGCATTTGGTAGGTGGATTGTGTCTTTGGTGTTCCAAAATTCTAGGCTAATATCCACTTATCAGTGAGTGCATGCCTTGGGTGTTCTTTTGAGACTGGGTTACTTCACTCAGTATGATGCTCTCCAGCTCCATNAATTGAGTCCATTGATGTTAAGAGATATTAAGGAATAGTGATTATTTCTTCCTGTCATTTTTGATGTTATTTTTGTTTTTGAGTGTTTAATCTTCTTTTGAGTTTGATGGAAGAAGGTTACTATTTTGCTTTTTCTGGGGTGTTGTTTCCCTCCTTGTATTGGTGATGCAAGGTGGCTGCCTGGGTCAGGGACCCGGGCTCAGAGTACCCAGACCCTGAGCGAGTTGGTGTCCCTGCCAGTTGGGGACCGCCTGCAACTCTGACCTGAGGCAAGATGGCGGCCTCTGCTGCACGCCAGACAGGCTAGTCCCTGGARACAGCTACTGGGTTCTCCCAGCTCTGTATGCGGGCAAGAGCCGGACAGCACAGCTGCTGTCGGACCTGGCCTCTGCCCCCTGTACCTGGTCTCTGCTATTAGTAGACTATGGTGCCCTGAGGCAAGGTGGCCGTCCTGCCTGGGATCCTGGCACAGGCTGCACAGATCTCTGGGCGAGTTGGTAGCCAGGCAGGTGAGCTCCTGGACCACCCACCATTCCGATCCGATGCAAGGTGGCTGCCTGGGTCAAGGACCCGGGCCCTGAGTACCCAGACCCCGAGCGAGTTGGTGTCCGCACTGGTCGGTGACTGCCTGCACCTCTGGTGATTTGATCTTTGATGAAGTAGTGAAAACCATCTAGTTGGGAAAAAAGGCAGCCTTTTCAATAAATGGTGCAGGTTCAACTGGAGGTCAGCTTGTAGAAGAATGCAAATTGATCCATTCATATATCCTTGTACAAACCTCAAGTCCAGGTGGATGCAGTACTTCCACATGAAACCAGATACACTGAAACTAATAGAAGAGAAAGTAGGGAAAAGCTTTGAACATATGGGCACAAGAGAAATTTTCCTGAACAGAACATAAATGGCTTATACTCTAAGATCAAGAATTGACAAATGGGACCACATAAAATTACTAAGCTTCTTTAAGACAAAGTATACTGTCAATAGGACAAAAAGGCAACAAATAGCTTGGAGAAGTGTCTTACAAATTCTCCATCAGATAGAGATCTGATACACAATTTATATGAAGAACTCAAGAAGTTAGACCCCAGAGAATTAAATAACCCTATTTAAAATGGGGTAAAGAGCTAAACAAAGAATTCTCAAGTGAGGAATACTGAATGGCTGAGAAGAACTCCCCAAAAAATGTTCAAAATTCCTAGTCATCAGGAAAATGCAAATCAAAACAATCCTGAGATTCCAGTCAGAATGGCTAAGATTAAAAACTCAGGTGACAGCAGATGCTGGTGAGGATGTGGAGAAAAAGAAACACGTCTCCATTCTTGGTGGGATTGTAAGCTGGTAAAAACACTCTGGTAATCAGTCTGGTGGTTCTTCAGAAAACTGGTCATAATAATATCTGAAGACCCATTTATATCACTCCTGCACATATACCCAGAAGATGCTCCAACATGTAATAAGCACACATGCTCTACTTTGTTCATTGCAGTTTTGTTTATAATATCCAGAATCTGGAAAGAACCCAGATGTTCTTCARCAGAAGAATGGATGCAGAAAATGTGTTACATTTACATAATGGAATACTACTCAGCTATTAAAAATTGCAATTTCATCAAATTCCTAGGCAAATGGATAGAAATAGAAAAATATCATCCCCAGTGAAGTAACCCAATCACAAAAGAAAACACATGGCATGCATTCACTGTTAAGTGGATATTAGCCCAAAAGCTTGGGCTACTCAAGATACAATTCACAAATCACATAAAGCTCAAGAAGACTGAAGACCAAAGTGTGGATACTTTGGTCTTTCTTAGATGGGGGAACAAAATAGCCATGGGAAGAAATTCAGAATAAGGGTAGAGCATATACTAAAGGGGAGGCCATCCAGAGACTGCTCCACCTGTGGATTTATTCCATATACAGTGATGTAACCCAGATACTACTGTGAATGCCAAGAAGTGCTTGCTGACAGGAGCCTGATACTGCTGTCTCCTGAGAGGCTCTGCCATAGCCTGACAAATATAGAGGCAGATGCTTGCAGCCAACCATTGAACTGAACATGGTGTTCCCAATGGAGGAGTTAAGAGAAAGTACTGAAAAAACTGAATGGGTTTGCAACCCCATAGGAAGAAAAACAATATCAACCAATACCCACCCCCACCTCCACAGAGTTCCCAGAGACTAAACCATCAACCAAAGTGTACTCATGGAGGGACCCATTGCTCAAGCTGCATAAGTTGCCTTGTGGGACAGCCATGGGAGGAGAGGCCCTTGTTCCTGTGAAGGCTCGATGCCCCGGGTAGGGGAATGCCATGATGGGGAAGCAGGTGTGGGTGTTGGGTGGGGGAACATTGTCATAGAAGTAGGCGAGGAGAGGTGGATAGGAGGTTTCTGGAGGGGAAACCAGGAAAACTTATAACATTAGAAATGTAAATAAAGAAAATATCTAATAAAAAATAAAAGGAAAAAATGATTCTAGAAAAATGCAACCTCAATTACTTACAAAGAATTTGGGGCCATATCAATTGAGTACAATTTTATCTGCCTATTACTATTAGGATTTGGCTTCATTCTTTACATTGCTATCTGAAGATGCTTGGTTAAATTTTATAAGAAATGTAACATGTGAAGCCGAGTGGGCTGTTAGCTTCTTAAATGATACTGCTGCTAAAGCAGTAGCTCATAGAATTTGTACCCTAATTACTTATATGTTATTTACTCTTCCTTCCTGTTTATCTTCTACTGAAATTAAAAAAAAAAACTGTGATGGTATAGAAATGCATACATGTCATAATTATCCATAATGATCAATAACTTGTTTATAAGAAATTATATAGTTAATATGATGTAATGGATTATTCTTAAACAATTTGTTAGTAGAGGCTCTATAGAAATTATTGTGCCACTCAATTAACTACATGTGGATTATTTCTTCCACACTGATAAGAATTGATGAGTTGAATTAAAATGTTACTCAGGCTTTGTAAGTTCATTTGTCAAGGTTCAGAATTATCTGTAAAATCTTTTAGTAAAATTAGGTTAAAACTTGTAGCTTGCTTTCTGTTCTTCAGATCCAATCCCCAAGTGCCATCTCTTTCTCTCCAAGAAAACACCTGCTGCTGCCTTCCTTTACTCTCTGTCCACATTTCCTGTGGATTTGACAGACCTCCTATTCTCCCTTTCCTGACTTGGTGCTTTGGCACAGCCACCAGCTTGCAGAGGAACCATGCCAACCCACAGATAACTCTTACCAGGAAAGGCAGTAGGCAGTCCTTAGATCTTCTCCCCTTSTTTTTTTTTTTTTTCTGGACCTACCCCCACACTCCAGTGCCATAGCAGATCCTCTTGAGTGAACTTTCTTCATGGTCTCCCCTAACTCCAAGGAGACACAATAAGCAGGTCAGGGTTGAACAATCTGCTCTCCTCACTCCTGTGAATCCTTTCAAATCTCTAGTTTAGCCATGTTACTAAGAGTCAGTCCCAATACTCAGAAATGCATTTTACTTGAAAGCCCAGAAAACTCAAATATCAGATCCAAAAGAATTTTTATACCATGCAAATCCTAGCCACTATACTGTGAAAATCCAGAAAGAAAACAAAAACCAAATAGTAAAACATTTATTTTCCCCCACCCAAAAAGACAAATCTAGAAATCAGCACCTACATATATAATGATCACAATCCCAGACTCTTAGACACCAATATAAAAGCACAATAAATAATAGCTAGGGCAGTGTATCACAACTCAATCTTAATACCCTATAAGAGCAGGCACTAGATATGCCAACATAACTGAAACATAAGAAAAAGACCTTAAAACCACCTATATGAAGATTAGAAAGACACCTAAAGAGCAAATGAGCAAATCTCTTAACAAAAACCAGGAAAACACAAATGACAGAAGGAAATGAATAAATCTGTTCAAGTACTGAAAATGTAAACAAATCAATAATGAAAATCAAAACTTATGAAATTCATGAAATGTAAACTTCAAGAATTCAACCAGGAACTACAGAGCAAGCTTGTCTAACAGCATAAAAGAGATAGAAGAGAGAATCTAAGGTGATGATTATTTACTGGAGAAATGGATACATTAGTGAAAGGAAATGTTGCATTTAAAAAATCCCTGATACAAAACATCCAGGAAATACATAACACTGTGAAAAGGCCACAACTAAAACATAGGACAAGAAAGAAAAGAGGATACAACTGAATGCAAGGCAGAATACAAGGCACAGAAATGTTTGAACAAAAATGATAGAAGAAAAATTTTCTAGTCAAAAGAATCAGATGCCTATTAAAGTACAAGAAGCATACAGAACAGCAAAGAGATTGAAGCAGAAGAGAAAGCCCTCTTGCCACATTATAATCAAAATAATAAATATGTGGCACATAAAGTTTGAAAGCTGTAATGGAAAAGACCATATAACATACAAAGGCAGGCCTATTACAATTATATTTAACTTCTCAATGGAGACTTTAAAAATCAGAATAGACTGAGCTAATATGCTTTAGATTCTAAGAGATGACAGATACAAGGCCAGAGTACTAAAACTAGCAAAATTTTCAATCACTATATTTGGAGAAACAAGAATATTCTATCATAAGACCACATTTCAACAATTTCTATCTATATGTCTGAATTAAAAAGTCTCTATTAAAAAAATCCAAACTGAGCTTAACTACACCACAAAAGCACTTGGGATATATAATCTCATGCAAGCCATGTATAGAGAATATCTTGTGTTTGTATGGATGTTACACCTGTCAATAACCTGATGACCTATAGAACAGGACATAGGTGAAATATCCGGGAGGCAAAAAGGATTCTTGGATAGTGACAGATGTAGAAGATTCCTCCAGAAATTTGGGACAAGGCACTTATATTGGTAACCCAGGTAAACAACTGCATGGCAGAATATAGATTAGAATAAAGGAGTTGTATCCTGGGTATTCTGAGCTTTTTTCCTAATATTCATTTACCAGTGAGTGCATACCATGTGACTTCTTTTGTGACTTTGTTACCTCACTCAGGATGTTATGTTTTAATTCTATCCATTTGCCTGAGAATTTCATGAAGTCAGTAATAGATGAGTAATACCCCATTATGTAAATCTACCACATTTTCTGTATCCATTCCTCTGTTGAAAGAAATCTAGGTTCTTTTCAGCTCATGGCTATTACAAATAAGGCTGCTATGAACATAGTGGAACATGTGTCTTTATTACATGATGAAGAATCCTCTGGGTATATGCCCAGCAGTGGTATGTCTGGGTCCTCAAGTAATAATATGTCCAATTTTCTGAGGAACTGCCAGACTGATTCACAGAATGGTTGTATCAGTTCACAATCCCATCAGCCAAGGAAGAGTGTTCCTCTTTTTCCACATCCTCACCAGCATCTGCTAGCCCCTGAGTTTTTTATCTTAGGCATTCTGACTGGTATTAGGTAGCATCTCAGGGTCATTTTGATTTGCATTTCCCTGATGACTAAAGATGTTGAACATTTTCTCAAGAAGGAAGACAAAAGTATGGATGTTTCAATCCTACTTAGAAGGGAGAACAAAATAATCAAGGAAGGTAGAGGGAACACCTTGGAAGAGAGAGAGAGA
>BDUI01004026.1:38902-51864 GCA_002335545.1 Apodemus speciosus
TTTTTTTTTTCAAAAGAATACAGGAGTTATTTTATATTATGATCTAGTAAGAGAAGTGTATCTCTATATGATCAAAGTATTTGTCAGTATATTTTGATTCTGAGTCTTATTTCTGGGGATATGGGGCTGTGAGGAAAAACAAAATCTGATTTTTTCCGTGTGTCACTCAAATATGAAATAGAATCCAAATTAACCTGAGAAGTATCCCAAGTACAAGCATAAAGTCTCTCTAAGAAAAATAGCTGGAGGTGTGTGTGACAAGAGGTACTTTGAACATTTTTGTAAAATAGGCCACTAGTAATAGGAAAGCTGCTCCTAGTGAGAGCTGAGGCCTATAAACATCAGGAAGTGAACAGGAAGAGCAAGCTAACCTGCTGTGGGCCCAATTCTGGTTCACCCAACTAAAGACCTAAAGCTGTACACAAATCTCAACCAGACGACAGAGACACTGAGAACCCCTGCTGAGAAAGGAGCATGTGAGCTTCAGTGTTCCAGACAGCACTGGGATGGACTGTAAAGGTTCCAGCCACATTCCACTAAGGACCTACCATTTTAGTGATATGTCCAGAGGCCAGAGCCAGAGGCCAGAGGCTTCAGCCTAGTAAAGCATGGCAGGACACATGGGCGTGAGATTGTTGTCAGGCAGCTGTAGGAGCACCATCAACCTGAATACTAGAAGGGCACTGCTCTTTCTCATGTACTTGTCTGTATCACCATTTTCTGTAAAAATATTTGTCCTCAAATATAATCCTGGTTTTAAAAAAATGGGGAAAGGAATTGAGGGCATTACTGGAGAAAGAAATGGCTCTGCTGTCTATTAGGAACAAACTGTTCTGTTCCTGGCCCTTCAAGCAGCCAGCTCAGGCATATCGGGAAAATGGGTTCTGGATATGGAGATTTACTGCTTTCCTTCTCAAATTTTATAAGAAGTATTTGAAGCAGGAGTTTTTTTCTCTTGAGAAGTCTGAGGCTTTAGTAGCTTAGAGAATTGAAGACCACAAGGAAAGAGGAATAGTGGCCCTGGATCACTTAAGGACAAGGATGTCCATAGAAAATACAAGGGACAAGATCAGGGAGAAAGAGCCAGGTCTATTGGATTACTGAGCAATGGTGAGCGCCCCCATGAGGGGAGATCTCTAATGATAAAAAGTTTAATCCAGAAATATTACTGAGGAAAATGGGAAGATATATGCATAATAGAAAAATTAAATGATGGACAGAAGAGTTTGAAGCCCATGGAAAATTAATTAAATTAGTGAACTGACCTTTCTGGAAAGATTGGAACAAACTGCTTTGACCCCTTGGCATTGCCTGCCTAAGGAAATTATGGTACAAATGTTAAGAGATAGACTTTGACCCAGTACAGGAAAATGCTAGGCCGCTGAGGCAGGAGTGGGTATGCAGGTCGGGGAACACCCTTATAGAGACATGGGGAAGGAAGTAAGGGATAGAGGGCTTGTGGAGGGGAAACTGGGAAGGGGGATAAACTGTAAAATATAAATAAATAAAATAGCCAATAAAAAAATGAGAGAATTTGGGTTTGTGAGGGCATTCTGGGGGAAGCTGCAAGAAGAATTAATATTGCATATGGAAAAGAGTTTGAAAAGCATTGTCTAAATAGATATTTGAATGAGCTTAATAAAGAGATTTTGAAAAATTAAGACATTAACATGTTTCTCTTCTCATGCCAATGCTGTAATCACAAATTTATGACTGGATGACCTGTTATTTGGAGGTTTTTCTGAGAGTTATAAGTTAATGTATAACTTGCTTTAGCAGACACTGAACTGTGATTTTGTATGTGTCTTATGGTATCTGGTGACAGTATTACATTTTTTTCAGGAAAAATAATGACTTTGAAGAAAATAATGTATATCATTACAAGTGAGGGCAGTTATTTCTCACTCTTGAATGGATGATGCCTTGCTATATATTGATTTCTCTCTAGCTATATATTTTGTGCAATAAATCTGATGCCTGGAAACTATTTTAAGTGTCAAAATAGCCAAAAGGTTAAAACTGAAAGGACACATCTCTAAATGCTTCATGAGTGTCAGAAAGAACAGCCTTTCATATGCTGTGGGACTAGATTCATGCCAGTCCTCAAAGTGAGAAATGCATCATCTCTCACAAACAAATCTGTTGTAGTGTTATAGAGCTCTGCATGCCAGTGGCCTGTACATGCCCACTTGGACCAGAGCGATTCCAAAGAAACCAGGCTTTACTTAAATACAGTGTTTGAGAACACTTCAGAAAATAAAATAAGACTAGAAGACTCAATGCATGAAGACCAATGTGTGCACATACATTTGTTTAATGAAAAATCAAAATGACCACACTAATTACCTACAAAGTTGAAGAACTGAGCCCAACATGCCACTATGTATTGCATGGCTGAATAATTCACTTTCATGGTTGGACTATTCTGTAAAACTGGTTTTAATAATGACACAGTGTCTGTAACTTCATCTTAGAACAAGTGTGTGAGAGCTGGGTACAGTGTGTACCTGTCATCTCAGCACTCCAAAAAATGGATTCAGGAGGATCAAACATTCAAGACCAGGCTACATACTAAGGTCAAGTGCAGCCTGAGCTATATTAATCTTTTGAAAATATAAATGTTGAATGAACAATTAATAAATTATTAATCATGTTCTAATCTTGAATTATCAGTATAAAATATTTGAAGACCATACAATTCTATGAATGTATTATATCTGTACATAGTTTTAAATATATGTTAGAAAATCAAGGWACACAATTGAAAGTTCCATTATTAAAATCCTCTGATGTAGGTTTACATTGTCAATTCTACCACTAGGTAGATATCTAGGAAGTCTCTGTGATTTTAGGCCAGCCTGGTATATATACTGAGTTTTAGGTCACCCTGGATTACATGATTATCCTGTCTCAAAAACAAAACTAAAAATCAAAACCAAACCAAACAAACGAAAAACCAACCAAACAAAACCAACTAAACAATCAATGAAACAAACCAAAAAGGACAAACAATACTTATTAGTTTTGAAAACTTGTCCTTCAATTTAGAGATATTAAATTGGTTAGTCTCATAGCATCTAAAGACCAATGCCAGGAATTAGAGTTAAGCCCTCATGAACCAATCAATTAACAATGGTCTCTTTTTTAATAGTCAAAACCTAGTGGACATTACTAGGAATTTTATTAACTATTCATATGTTTGAGGGAATATATTGATTTTAAGTTTCCACAGCTTTACAAAATAAACAATAAATGTAAATTCTGGAAATTGAAATAAACTTCAGCTAAAACTGCTATGGGGCTAGAGGGTGTATTATGACTTTTATAAGATACTCCATCATGTTAGCACTCCATTTTATTCTCAAAGCTTAGAGATAGCAAAACATAGTATATCATTTGGTCTAAAAAATCTTTTCAATTTTCAGCAAAATATAATCTCAAAGAAAAATCAATATTACCTAAAAGAAAGCAATACTATACAAATAATATGATTCAAATATACTAAACTGTCTCAAAAATTCAGGAAGAAAAGATAATTACATAAACTAAAGTTATCTTGGCATAGATAGACCAACTAATAAAAATAATATTTTATTACAGTTACCATACACCCCTTTTGAAATTGGATTTTGAACAGCCTGGACATACTCTTAGAAAATGAAGCTCACAGCCAGTCCATTCAATCAAATTCAACTATATAAAAAGAGGAGAGAACTAATATTGAAATAGTTCAAAGACTTTTCACACTCTATTAAAACATGTTCCATCAGATATGAATATTACCTTCTCCAATAAGGTTTTAATGAATTTTATTTTATAAATGGGAAATAGGAATGCTGGTATACTTTATGTCCTTAAATATATGCCAAATTTATGTAAAAGTCAAACAAAAATACCTGTCATACCTTAGCTCTCCTCTTCTTTTTTTGTTTATATATAATTTTTTATTTTTTATTAGATATATTCTTTATATGCATTTCAAATGTTGTCCCCTTTCCTGGTTTCCAGCCCCCAATAAGTCCTTATGTCATCCCCTTTACCCTCTTCACCAATTCCCCACTCCCGTTTCCCTGCTCTGGCATTCCCCTATACTAGGGCATTGAGCTTTCTCAGGACCAAGTGCCTCTCCTCCATTTAATGTCCAACAAGGCCATCCTCTGCTTCATATGCAGCTGGAGCCATGGCTACCTCCATGTGTACTCTTTGTTTGGTGGTTTAGTCCCTGGGATCTCTGGGGTACTGGATCGTTCATATTGTTGTTCCTCTTATAGGGCTGCAAACCCCTTCTGTTCCTTGTGTCCTTTCTCTAGCTCCTCTATTGGAGACTCTGTGCTCAGTTCAATGGTTTGCTGAGAGTACCAGGGGCTTATGCACTAAGATCAAGACTTGAAAAAATGGGACCTCATAAAATTACAAAACTTCTGTAAGGCAAAGGACACTTAGGTTGAAATATATTTAAGACAAATAGCTCTAATTAACCTTCTGAGCAAAACTTTTTATTTGACAGGGATAGTTTGAGGACAAGATGTAGTTATGATTGTCTCCCAGTTTCAATGGCAGAGCCATCAGAATTTGCCACCAGAAGATTCAGATTTACTTACTAGATTTTAGTTGTTGTGCCCAGCAATTGAGTTACTGTTGTTTCAGAAGTAAGTTTGTGTTGTGTCTTCCTCCACACAGCTGCTTGTCTGTGTTCAAGAGCGAAAGGTACAGGGGCAAAGCATGGTTTTGACATATGTGTGCCACAAAGGCTGTKGGGGATTTGAAGCCCAGTACTGGTGTGGTAGCAACCCATCAGTAGGAATTTAGCAAACCGGTTGGGAGCTCTGGGCCAGAGAGTCTCCATGAGACAAAACAGGTTGGCCATTGTCTACCAGTGCATGGCAGGCTAGGCCACAGGGGCAGAGAGTTACAGGCTCAAGTGGAGAATGACTAGGCCTTTTTTTTAAAAAATATATTTCCCACGACAATCTCCACTGAGATTTTAATTTCATTCGTAAATACTTCAGATTTTTTTATTCCTCTTGGTTCAGTTTTTCCATAGTATTCTTTCACTGGAATTTTATTTGATCTTCAGTCCCAAGTCTTACATTTGACTTGTTCTTCACTGATTTCTAGTTTATATTATAAGCTGTGCTTGAACCACTTTGTGTATGTGTGTGTGTGTGTGTGTGTGTGAGAGAGAGAGAGAGAGAGAGAGAGAGAGAGAGAGAGAGAGAGAGAGAGAGAGAGAGAGTTTTATGTAAATATATTTGAGACTGGGTCCAACAACATAAATGATGTGCTCTTGCCTTATAACAATTTGCAGCTAATACTGTTATCCATTCTATTACATAAAAACAAATAAAGATTAAAGGGCTAAGAGCACATAATTCACTTGCTGCAGATTCAGTTTAAAGTCCCATCACCCACCTTATGTGAACTCACAACTCAGAAAGCACCTGTACTCATGTATGTATATATATATATATATATATATATATATATATATATCGATACTCAAACACATAACTAACATAAAATATGTATTTAAAAATATACAAAAATCAAAGTGTCAACACTAATCCAGCATTTACTACTTTGCAGGGAATGTTGAGATTATTGGTTATTGAGTTTCAGAATGATACATATCCCTTACTATAATTATTTCAATTTTGTTGTTAAAAATTCACTCATTCCTCATGGTGGACCTATTCCATGCTGTCTAATAATGCCTCCATTAGCACTCTCAAAATTCACATTTGTTCAGCTTGATTTGGAGCTGGAGACCTAATTTTGTTAATTTTCTGTATTCTTAAGTCATTGATTCCCAACTGCTACTCTCTGATTCTTGTCTATGTGTAATGAAATATTGAATATCTTGTCTATGTGTAATGAAATATGTTTCTTATTATCACTAATCTTGCTTCTAAGAAAAACAGCTAATATTTACATAAAGGTCACTCTCCACCAAGCACTACGCAAGCATTTTCTTTTTTCTTTTCTTTTTCTTTTTCCTTTCTTTTATTTTTTTTTTTTTCGAGAAAGGGTTTCTCTGTATAGCCTCTGCCTATCCTGGAACTCACTCTGTAGACCAGGCTGGCCTCAAACTCAGAAATCTGCCTGCCTATGCCTTCCAAGTGCTGAGATTAAAGACGTGTGCCACCACTGCCCAGCTATGCATTTTCAATCATTCAAATGTTATAAACACCCTATGAAGTGGTGCTACCATTTCCCCATTTAAGTCATGAGTACATATACTCTTTATCAGTCAGACTCTACTGTTTCATCCAACTTTGTATTCACTAAATAAGAATGTACTACGTCGGTCCAATCCCCACAAAGGACAAAATACTGAACATAAAGGACATATCAATGCACATGCACTCTCTTCCTTCTATTACAGAATATGGAATTGGAAAGCAAAGCAACAAACACAGAATGAGTTACAATAATGCATACAGAGCATGCATTTGGGTAACAGAGGGGGTCTGACACAGACTTTGAAATCTAGACCACCTGGCACTCAGGAAACCTGCAGTCTGAATCTGGACAGACCATGGAAGAGTTTCTTTGTAAATGCTTGTATGAGCTATAGATTGTGTGGATTTGTGTGAGGAAGCATATCCAAACAGCAGCAGACAGCACTGAAGCCAGTGAAGGCCAAAATGTGCAGCAGTGATGATTTTTTATTTGTAAGTAAATGTTATACATGTAACAGTGTGTAATTTTGACAAAGTAGATCAAAAAACTAGTGGGGTGGGGTGGAAAGTTAAGTAATAGGGAAGCCTAACTTAATGTTTAAATGACATGAATCAAAGAAGTAATATTATTCAGGATTGTCTATTTATCATCAATCTTCTTGTAAGATTAAAAAGTATTTTAGAAGCCTATGAAAACAATAATAAAGTCAACATTTTGGTCAAAGGCATTGACTGAGTAAGTTATACATTTTGGAAACAACAAGAAAGAGGTAGAGGCATAGGGAAGTCAAGGACAAGATAAAGAGGCTAGAAAGATTCTGTAGAAATAAAGATTTGGTTTGAAATTACTTGGGAGTTGAGGGACACATAAATGTTGATTAACCCAGAACTCATTTTCATCAGAGTGCACCCTTTTTTAATGTTTGTCCGAGTTTTTGGATCTAATTGGATCTCACTAATATATTCCCTGCTTGTCTCTGGTTACCAACAGCTGACAGAGAGGTGTCTGTTCCTGAGTAGACAGATGCATTTGTGTGTTATGTTTTCTCAAACTGAGTCTTCATTACAGGATCTGAGCACAATATTTAAAACAGAACTTCTCAGCCTCTCTCAGCAGCTCAGTCTCCTAGCAGCACAGCCATATTCCTCACCAGGAGCCTCCTATGGAATCTTCTTTGTTTCTTTCCTTTCCTAAGACTAGAATTGAACCAAGTTGACTTTATCTAGACTGAATGATCTGTTTGTGCTGTTTGATCAATGCTGTAGCTCTCCAAGAGTATCTTCTGATGGAAGAGTGGCCAGAGACCATCCCACTTTAACCTTTTATCTTTGAGGTCAATAGAACCTCTCCAAGTCTATAGAGAAGACTTCGTCCAAAACCATTTTCTTTGTTCATCAGTCATGAGTGCGTTAAGAGTCCTATTTGTGGTGGGTCTTTTCACTTTTATAAAAGGACCTATACATGGTGATTTCCTCTACCTATGTCTGTTGAGGAATTTGTTCATCAGTGAACTCAATTTAGTTCCTTAAAGTTCCTTTTTATGTGGTATTACATAAGATTTAACATTACTTATAGTTGATCCAAACCTTAAATTTGTATTTCTAGAACTTTAGTATTTTTAGATATTTGAACAATAATAAAATTGAATAAAAACCTGTTTCTCAGTATGAGTCCTGCAAATATCACCTATACTTTTTTAATCCATTTAAAAAAACAAGAGCTTTAAATACATTGAATGAGAATTCATAAGTAAACAGCACATTTATAAATGAATCATATTCCAAGGAGACTCAAAGTTATCTGATCCTCATAATAAATTGTTAAGGTCATAACAAAAGGTCCTGTAAAATGTGGTCATTCTTTTTTAAATTAATAATAATCTTCATTAAATTGATATTTAAACAGTTAATCAGCAAAATTGTCAGCCATTTATCACAGCTAATAACCTTAAATAAGTGGTATAATTCAATTTGAAAAGTAAAGGTTCTTGTTTCTGTAGATGTGTAATCTCTGGTTTAAAGTCCCAGTCTATAGATTTATGATTTTCTGCAGTACAGTCCCTGGAGATGAATAATAGTAACCAGAGTTCTTGAATCTTTCCTAGAGGTACAATGGCTGCTGAGTCCGTTCACAATCTGTAAGGCAACAAAGAAGGTGGAGAAGGTCTGTGAAATTCTGCTGATGGTCTGTATAGACAGAAGTCCAAATCCTTCACAGCTGACCAATTATAAACCGCCATCTATTAAGGTTCATTTATACTCTGAGATTTAAAAGTATGAATGTTAAGTGTATGAATGTTAAGTGCTTGAAAGTATTTTAAGACTCTTCTCTGGGAAACTTTTTCTGCTTTCAAAGCGATGAAGAATTTGCAGTGGAAATGAGGCAATTAGCCAAATGCAGAGCTGCTGAGCCACCCCATTCATAAGGAAAGGTGGATGGATGTGCCAGAATAAGGTCTTGTTTTTTTTCAACACTGGGTTAAGGGTGGATTATCCACATTTGTTTGGGGGAAAGAGGACAGAGTTATAAAGCAGACACTGTCCAAGGACACAAAGAACTTTCCTGAGATTCCAACAAATTGGAATGTGGGAGAAACAGAAATTTACTCAGGTAGATGCACAGATATCAGAAGGTAAAGAAACAAAGACAGATGTACATAAACATTCTGATTCAGGAGTAGAGTAATGTAACACACTGTAAGGATTGACCAATTATATAGTCAAATATTAAAATTATCTTCAAATATGTGGTTTGAAAGATGGCTCAGTGTTCTAGAGTTCCTGTTGCACAGAACTGGAGTTTGATTCCTAGCATCCTTGTTCAGATTGTCACCACTGCTACTAACTCTAGGTACAGGCCATCTGACTATTTCTTCAGGCACATATATATCACACCACATATATACACAACACTAAAATTCTTATTTTTAAAATCATGAAATTTGTAATTATTTGTCTGAAAATAGTTATGTTTTGATATTTGAACTTTGAAAATTAACTATTTTAATAACTAAAAGTAATTTAAACTAATATATAATGAACAAGGCCTTTTTGCCTTCCATTTGCCATAATGAGGCTGTTTTGTTTTCTTTTTTATTTTATTTTTACTTTATTTTATTTTATTTTATTTATTTTATATATTCCTTGTTTAGATTCCAAATGCATTCCTCCTTCCCAGTTCTCCCCTCAACATATTACCCATAAGTCCTCTTCCTTCTGCCCATTCCCCAGTCACCCCCTCAAATTTCTCTCTTCTGGTACTCCCCTAAAATACTGGATCAAGTCTTTTCAGGACCAGGGCCCTTTGCTTCCTTCTTCTTGGAAATCACATGATTTGCTAATTGTGTCTTCAGTATTCAGAGCTTCTGGGCTAATTAATATCACTTATCAGTGATTGCATTTCATGTGTATTCTTTTGTCATTGGGTTTCCATACTTAGGATGATGTTTTCCAGTTCGAAACATTTGCCTAAAAATGTCATGAATTCATTGTTTTTAATTGCTGAGTAGTAGTCTATTGTATAAATATACCACATTTTCTGTATCCATTCCTCCAYTGAGGGACATCTGGGTTCTTTCCAGCTTCTGGCTCTTATAAATAAGGCTGCTATGAACATAGAGGAGCACGTGTCCTTGTTGCCTGCAGGGGAACCCTCTGGGTATATGACCAGGAGTGGTATGACAGGGTCCTCTGGAAGTGTTATGCCCAATTTTCTGAGGAAACATCAGACTGATTTCCATAGTAGTTGTACCATCTTGCAATCCCACCAGCAGTGGAGGAGTGTTCCTCTTTCTCCACATCCTCTCCAACACCTGCTTTTTCCTGAGTTTTTTTTTCTTTTTTTTTTCTTTTTTTTATTGGATATATTCTTTATTTACATTTCATTTCCCTTTTTCCTGGTAGTTTCCCTCCTTGTATTGGAGTTTTCCCCCTATTATCCTTTGTAGGGCTGTGTTTGTGGTAAGATATCGTGTAAATTTGTTTTTTTTTTTTCATGGAATATCTTGCTTTCCTTATCTATGGTGATTGAGAGTTTTGCTGGGCATAGTAGCTTTGGCTGACATTTGTGTTCTCTTAGAGTCTGCATGAGGTCTGCCCAGGATCTTCTAGCTTTCATGGTGTCTAGTGAGAAGTGTAATTCTGATAGGTCTTCCTTTATATGTTTCTTGGCCTTTTTCTCTTACTGCTTTAATATTCTTTCTTTGTTTAGCACATTTGGGGTTTTGATTATTATGTGAAAGGAGGTATTTCTGTTCTGTTCCAGTCTTTTTGGAGTTCTGTAGGCTTCCTGTATCTTCATGGGCATCTCTCTCTTAAGGTTAGGGAAGTTTTCTTCCATAATTTTGTTGAAGATATTTGCTGGCTCTTTTAATTGTAGATCTTCACTCTCATCTATCCCTATGATCCATAGGTTTGGTATTCTCATTGTGTCCTGGATTTCCTAGATATTTTGGGTTATAAGCCTTTTGCATTTTGTATTTCCTTTGACTGTGGAGTTAATAGTTTCTATGGTATCTTCAGCATCTGAGATTCTTAAATCTATCTCTTGTACTCTGATGTTGATATTTGATTCTATGACCCCTGATTTCTTCCCAAGGTTTTCAATCTCCAAAGTTGTCTCCCTTTGTGATTTCTTAGTTTTTTCTATCTCTGTGTTTAGATCCTGGATGGCTTTTCTCAGATCTTTCACTTGTTTGTTTGTGTTTTCATGTAATTCTTTAAGAGATTTTTTTCTGTTTCCTCTTTCATTACTTCTGCCAGTTGACCCAAGTTCTCCTGTATTTTTTTAAGTGATTTTTGCATTTCCTCCTTATTGGCTTCTATCTTTTGACCCATATTCACTTGAATTTCTTTAAATGATTTTTGTGTTTCCCTTGTAATGGCTTCTAACTTTTGATCCATTTTCTCCTGTATTTCTTTAAGAGATTTATTTATTTCCTTCTTGTGTTTCTCTAACAGCATCATGGCCAATGATTTTAAATCCCAATCTTGTTTTTCTGGTGTGTTGGGGTATCCAGGACTTCCTGTTGTAGTAGAATTGGGTACGGATGCTGCCATATTTCCTTGATTTCTGTTAGTAATGTTCCTACTTTGGCCTTTTGCCATCTGGTTTTCTCTGATGTTAGTTGGTCCTGTTGTCACTGGCTGGTGCTTGAACCCCCTGTGAGCCTGTAAGGCTACTTCCCCACCACTGGATGACTTGGTTTCCCCTGGCACAGATTGCTGATGTGCTGCCCTCCTCTTGGGTGCTGTTGGAGCCCTGGTGCATCCTGCTCCAAGCAATGTCTCTGTGAACCTGGTGCTACTTGTCTGCTCTGTCAGGGAGCGAAGATGGTGGCTGGGAGCCCCTCCAAGTGCTGCCCACCCCGCAGGGCACAGGACCCACACCTGGCTGGCACACATACAAACTGCCGATCTGCCCAGATCCTGTGTGCATGTTGCAGGCCTGTGGTCTGTGTCCCCAGAGATCTTAAACCTGGAATATCTTGGTATCATGGGCTGCTTGTCCTGCCTGACCAGGAGCAAAGATTGCGGTAGGGAGCCCTCCAAGTGAGGAACACACCGCAGGGCACAGGAACCATGCCTGACTGGCACACAGAGGAACCGCAGATCTGCCCAGATCCTGTGCGCAGGTCTTAGCCTGGTGACCTGTGTCCCCAGAGATCTAAAACTCAGGATATCTTGGTACCTGGGGTCTCTAGTCCTGTCCAACTAGGAGCAAAGATGGTGGTCGGGAGCTCCACAGACTATCTTAAAGGAACAGAGCCTGTTTTGTTTTCTTAATACTTCTTCCAACAGACAAGAACATGAAGAAAGAAGGAAAGTAATATTTTCAGAATATCTTTCTCATTTCTCCTTTATGGCAATTTTATTAGTTTATTTTAATATTTCCGTTTGAAAATAAACTTGGACTTCAAGGATTCTAAGTCATGTAAAGATTGTCTCTGATTTTGTCAATTCTTTACATTAAAAAGGAGCAATGGTACCCAGTACAATAGAGTGAGGCCACTGCAGTTCTCTCTGAGTTGATGCCTAAAAATCAATGTTCTATTATTGTAAAGAGATACCATGGCCAAGATGAGTTTTCTAAAAGAAAACACTTATTTAGTGGCTTGTTTACAGTTACAGAGGGTGAGTCAATATTCATCATAGCAACAGACCTTGTAGGAATTGTGCTGATGATATAGGTGAGACGTGCATCCTAATCCACAGACTGAGAGACAGGGTCAAGGGAGACTGGCATAAACTTTTGAAACCTGAAAGCCCATGAACAGTGACATACTTCCTCCAACAAGCCCACACTTCCTAATCCTTCTAATCTTCTCAAAACCAAAGAATTGTACTCCATGGTGACTAAGCATTTGGATATAGGAGCCTAAAGAGCCATCTTATTAAAATGAGCATTGCTTCCTATGTCCAGCAAGTAAGAAGAACCATGCCAATAAATCCCCAAACAATAACAAACTGTCGATATTATACAGTATATACACCTATGAATGTGGACATATATCTAAATTTTCTCAAGGTCTAGATTTCTTGAAAATAGACAGAGATACTGTGGCTATTTGAGTTGTTTTAGACCCTATAGATTCAAGTGTTTGAATGCTCGATACACAGAGAGTGGTACTAGTAATAAGTGTATCCTCCTTGGAGTAAGCATGGCTCTGCTTAAGAAAGTTTGTCACTAACAGAAATATTTTTCAAGTAAATCTTCAATATTTTCAGAAAATGATTGTAATTCCTCTTTCAATTAACTTAGTAATTTTTTATGTCTACCAT
>BDUI01004026.1:52129-66525 GCA_002335545.1 Apodemus speciosus
TCAATTTTAACATGTTTTACTATATATTTCTTCAATTTTATTAGAAATAGTTTCCATGTAAATCTTCGTTATCTGAAAATGTTTATAAGTCCACCTTCAATCAACTTAGAATTATTTTTATGCCTATTATTTTATCTATATAATTTCCATGATAATCTTTAGTTTTAACATGTTTTTCTATATATTTTTGCAAATTTTTCAGAAATAGTTTCCATGTAAATCTTCAAGTTTTTCAGAAAATATTTATAATTCCACTTTTAATCAACTTATCAATACTTTTATGTCTACCATTATTATAAAGTTTTCCATGATAATCTTAATTCTAACATGTTTTTCTACATTTTCTACAATTTTATAGGAAATATTTTCCACATAAACCTTCGATTTTATCATAAAATGTTTCTATCCCGTATTTCAGTTAATTTAGCAATGTTTTACATGTCTACCACTTTACTCCTTAATTTTCTATGAAAATTGTCAATTTTATCATGTTTATCTGAAGTATTTTCCATGTAAATCTTTAATTTTATCATAAAGTGTTTTTACTTCCCTTTACTTCACTTTTCAATAAATAAAAAAATTAAAAAATATACACATAATTGCACTTTCAATCAACTTAGGAATACTTTTATGCCTTCCATTATTATATCTATATAAAATTTTCCAAGATAATCTTCAATTTTAACATGTTTTTCTGCATTTTCTACAGTTTTATCTGAAATACTTTCCACGTAAATCTTCAATTCTATCATAAAATGTTTCTATTTCATATTTCAATAAATTTTGCAATGTTTTTTATGTCTACCACTTTACTCTCTAATTTTCCATGAAAATTGTCAATTTTAATGTATTTTTCAATCTTCATAAAATATTTTTACTTTTTCTTTTAATAAAAGAAGATGCTTTAAAAAAAAGTCTGCATGCCCAAGCTTCACCCAGTGTGGAATTCTAGTCTCTTCTTACCTGTCTGTAGAATTTTGTCTTGGCTGCCTTCAGATCAAAATGTAAAACTTTCCTGAATGATGGCATGCTCCCATTATGATGATAAGGGACTGGGCCACAAATATTTTAAGCCAACACCAATGAAATGTTTACCTTCCTAAGAGTTGCCTTGGTCATGGTGTCAGTTGACAGCAATAGGACCTTAATTAAGACAGAAGTTGGTTCCAGGAACTGAGGTATTGCTGTGATATGCCTGATCATGTTTTTGTTGGGAAGAATGTATAATTTTGAACTATGGATTAGGAAAGCAGTAGAATGCTTTATGTGGGGTTTACTAAGCTGTACTAGTAGGAACATGGAAGGTAGTTACACTGAGAGGGATATGATTATACTGTGGGGGCTTGTCTCAAGTTTCAGAGGACAGTTTATTATGTTGCCTAGAGATTGTTCTTGTGATACTTTAGTGGAAAATGTGGCTGTTTGTCCTTGTATGAACAGTCTGTCTGAGGCTGATGTGAAAAGACCCAGATTAATTGCACTGACAAAAGTAGTCCACCCCCAAAAAAACCCTAAAAAAATAAAAAAGCCTAGCATAGGCTCTTTCATGTTATTCAGTCTGCAATGAGAGTTGTGATCCATCTTAGCAAACTGAGAAAAGAAAAATACAACATGTATGGTTCAAAGATTAAAGGGGCACCAGGCATTTGAATGGAGGTAAATCTTGTGTTCAAGGATATTAAATAGAATTATGGGAGGCAAAACAGCATGGCAAGATTCCATCCAGCTAAGCTAATTTTGTGTGCATGTGTGTGCATGTATGTGCTTGCAATTAAGAGGGCTAGTTATATCATGTTAGGCATTATTAAACCTGCATATTATTTTCATTTGGGCATAAGGAGATATAATTATGTCAAATAGACAATTGATGTTTTRTGATAGCTATTCTTGATTGTCAGTATAAGTATATCTGAAATGAACTACAATCCAGAAATTATGAAGAATCTGTGAAAAGGAATTAAAGAAAGCTTAGGTCTAGGAATGTTACCTTACATTATTAATGCTAGCATTCAGAAGACAGAGACAGAATTCTGTGAGTTGTAATTCAGTCTACAGAGCAAGTTCTAAAGCAGCCAAGATTAGGCAATAAAGAAAATTATTTAAAAAAGAAATCTGATGAAGATGTAATAGAACAAGGAGGTTATATTCCAGCCCAGAAGAATTTAGCAGTTTAGGCCACATGGCACTGGCTTCAAGAATAGAAGGGATTACTGGGACAATTATGCTGGATAGCTAGAGCT
Source organism: Apodemus speciosus (assembly GCA_002335545.1). NCBI lineage: Eukaryota > Metazoa > Chordata > Mammalia > Rodentia > Muridae > Apodemus > Apodemus speciosus. The sequence continues at coordinate 54,370 of BDUI01004026.1, forward strand.
AAGAAATTAGCAGTGATGAAAAAGATAAGATTTTAAAAGATAAGATAAGATAAGCATCACTGAGATAAAATCTTCTGGGTAGTATTTTCCTGAGAGCACAAGCAAGCAGGACAATGCAGTCTAGTTGCAGAAGAAGACTCTGGCATATTGGAGATGCCAGTACCATGGAATGACCCCTAAGAAGACATTAGCAGTAGAGTGGATTCAGCCAGAGCCTAGAGTATTACAAAGGGCAGAGCTGGAGAAGTAACCTTTGTAGGATCTCAGAACATCAAATGTGGATCTCAGATACTGAGAAAAGCAGCTGTGGATTTAAATTCTCTTAGAGACCCAGTGATGTTAGAGATGCAAGAACTGTGGGATAAGTGCAGAGGAAAGTTGCTAACAGGGAGTAGTACCAGCCTAAGAGAAGGAATTGTGTCGCAGTCAACAAAACTAAAAGGAATTAGGTATCAAACATGCAGAAACAGAGTGTGGAGATTGCCTAGCTGATTTTTGGTCTTTTATCCAGTATTTATTCACTGTGATATCTTGGAATGTTAATACATATCTTATCTTGTGGAGGTGCAGCTTTGGAGTTTGCCCACCTGGTTTTTGGTCTTTCTTTGATCCATATTTATTCACTCTGATGTTCTGGAATAGTAATGTATATCTTGTGATGTTTGAACTACGTGATCTGCTTTCCGATTTTGATTTTATAGGGGATTCCTTTTAAGAGATTGCATGGATCTCAGAAGAATCATTGAAGTTGGACTCTTTAATGTTGTTGAGATTGTGATAGGCTATGGAGACTTGAGTTTAGATTAAATAAATTTTGCATCACAAAACTATGGAGCCCAGGGAGTGGACTGCTATAATTTGAATAAGTTTAGYTCCCACAGATTCATTTGTTTCAATTCTTGGCCTATGGGGAGTAGTACTACTCGGATTTGTAGTTCTGTTGGAATAGTTATAGCCCTATTGAAGGAAGTGTGTCACTGTGGGGGAAGGTTTTGAGGTTTCTATGCTCAAGCTCTGCCTAGTGTGGAATCCCAGTCTCCTATTGGCAGCCTTCAGATCAAGATACAGAACTTGTCGTTCCTCCAGCACCAAGTCAACATGTGTGATGGTATGCTTTCCAACATGATGATAATGGACTGAATCTCTGACAGTATAAGTCAGACCAATTAAATGTTTGTCTTTATAACAGTGAACATGGTCGTGGTGACTCTTCATAGCAACAAAATTCCAAGTAATACAAACACCAAGTCACATTCACTGTCCCCGTGATTACTTTCTCTCTGCCCACCCTTTTTTCTTTTAGATGGCAAGGTTGTCTTGCTAACTGAATGCCATTCAATTGCTCTTCATGTGAGATTTACTTTATTTTTCTGTCAATACCCAAGATTTCATGAAAAAAGTCTCTAATGTTTCATAATAGTTTCGCAGAGTACTTACTTTGGTCCACAGAATGCCCTTAAATTTTCTTATGAATTAGTTCGGTTTGAAGCAACTTTGCTAGGTAGGTTACATGATTAATGCTATCTGTTACATGAGGAATCTGCATGAGGATGCACCATAGACTAATCTCTTTCACTACTGCAAACTTCATCATGTCAGACAGAAGATAAATAATCTTCATATTGTTGTCATTGGAAAGTAGTCATCATAATGGAAAGTTCTGTCATGTTATAATTTATTGTCTTATAATTCACACTGGGAGCTTTACATAAAATTATGGCTATCACTCAATTTTTTGTAATATATAATTTGCAAGATTGTCTTGGTAGAAGATATGTAGTTATAACTAATCTATTTTATTAGCCAAATGACTTAGGTACTGTGCGACTGGCAGCACTCTCATTTTATAAAGAAAGAAATGACAGAAATAAAATAAAGAACATGGTTTCATATATTTTCTGTTTACATAAATTTCCAATAGAAGTTATAACTGTAATACTACATGTTTAATTGGGTAACTTAAATAACTAAGCCCTAGATCTTGAAGTTATTTTTAGCAAATTTTCTAATACTTACTCAGAAACTGTTATACATGAAATATTACAAATTACTCATAAGAAAATGTAATTCTATGAGTCTACAGTCTCAAGTGTCATTTACATCCATCTTAGAAGGTTAAATTTGTCCTTTCAATTGCACAGCTTTTGCTTTGGCTCAGTTTTACAACCAACACATAAATGTTTGTCACTGCCATCTGTCATCAGGAAAATATTATCTATGATTCTCAAAAAATGGCATTTTAGATAATGCTTTTGAAAATAGATACTTAAATTTGGAACTGCAGCCTCAGGAACAAATGCATTCCCTTTCACATGCTCCTATTACAGACACTTGTTTTGTTTATTTATAGAGAATGATACAATTCTTAAATAGTGTGTGCATCAGACTCACTATATGACAGAGCTGGGTGGAGAAACTCATAGCACCTCGTACCATCTCACCTTGCTTGAAATGAGACTCTTTTCTACATCAAATGCATTTCCTTAAAATTGCTTTTGTGTATTCCTGAGTCTGTAGTTGTCCTTTCTTATTTTGGCCTGCACAACAGCTTCATCCTGAGGTTCCAATAATGTATAGAATTGATGGGAGTCCTGAACATTTACAGTGTACAGTATCATCTGGAAACAGATCCATGGAATCATGTTATACAACTGCTGATGAATGATCCAGAGAACACTCAGGTGATTCCTATTGGGAGAACAGTAACCAATCATCTTCTCAAAGTTGTTCCTAATGGAAAACCATCAGAAGTAAAGAGACTTTCACTCATTTCTACCTTGCTATGTCTTGCTCCTTCTCAAAACATTTTGCGTATTTACATTCCAAAGGTATCAGGGACATGGACACACCATAAGAGACAATGGTTCCTTTTCAGGAAGAACCTTAAAGAACTGTGTTGCCCCTATTCCTTTGGTCACTAAATGTCTTCTTCATGGAGTGTAGATATTTCCTTTAAATAGGAGTTTAATTATCCTGCCGAATGAAACTATTTGGAAAGTACAACCCTTCTATTTTAAACAGAATCTTCCCGTGTATTAATGCTGTTTGACCATATGCATTTGTGCACAAGTTTAATGGATCTTTGCATTAGCTACATTTCAAAACAGTAGCTTGACTATATTTTTTTAAATTCTGGGTGCTTTCTAAACAATAGAAAGAATAAGACAAGAAATTAAGGTTTAAAACAAAACCAAACAAAACAAAAACAAAAAACAAAACAGTAACAGCAAAAAAACTTCCATGAGGCTCACTAGACAAACAGAAGAAAATATTGTCAAAAGGTGGACATTCAGGTTTCTTTCTGAAATAATGAAGTATTTCTATGTCAAGATTGTTGATGTTGTTAATGCACATGGAATTATGGGATGTCTATGGGATCTCTAATTGTATCAATAAGGGAAATTTGTAGCAATAAAGGAAAGAGAAAACAGTTAAATTAACAGAATTAACAGAATTGTCACCCCTGAAGCAAGAATACTACTATAAAGCACTGTCTTACTTCAACTGCAACATATGGTTCAAAGCAGTTATTTATTTTCTTCAAGACAGAGGTGAACACCAGCGGATTCTTCCTGGAAGCTGAGGAGCTCTACCCAGAGTGACACATGGCAGAGTGAATGGAGCTCTACATCAAGAGTTTGAGCTACACATTCCCCACACTTTATGAAGAACTTTAGAGTCAACAACACCCTCAACAAACCCAGGCTTATAGGGGCTCACAGAGATTGACCACCAACCAGAGAGCCTGCTTGGGATGGACCTAGGCCCTCTGCACATGCTATAGTATTGCAGCTTGTTCTTCTTGTGGGACTCTTAACAGTGGAAGCAGGGGCTACTGGGCTGTCTCTGACTCTGTTGCCTGCTTTTGGAACCCTTTCCTCTTGCTGTGTTTGCCCCATTAAGCCTTGATAGGAGTGGAGGTGCTTCGTCTTTACTGAAACTTGGTAGGCCATGGCTAGTTGATATCCATGTGAGGCCTGACATTTTCTTAACAGAAATGGGGAAGAAAGAGTGGAGGAAGGAGGAGGGACTGGAAAAAGAGGAGGGAGAGGAAACTGTATTTGGATGTGAATAAATATAAAAATAAAATAAAGAATAAAGTATGATGCTTATGTATGGACAAAAAGCCAATGGACTCTGGGAACTCCAGAGATTGTTACTATCTTTTGTGCCACTGAAGGTTGGGTTTTCCTTGCTCCAACATTTACTATTTAATGAATATGCTGACTGGCATCTACTTGAGTATGAACATGTCCTCTCTTCAAAAGACCCCACGAGTAATTATTAAAGCAGAAGGTGAGAGAAAATGACAGGAACCCAAAGACAAACTTTATAATTCTGTTGGCACTACCACAATATTCAAAAGAGCTCATTATTTAGAAAATACCTATTAATACTTGAAGGCACAGTGGATTTCTTTACAAGCCATGAAAATATTACAAACGGAAACGACAAGCAAACCTTTAAAAAAATAAAACTCAAATTTGATTTCAGTCTGGTAAAGTCACTTGGGAAGGGGGCATGGGGGAAGGAGGGCAAAGGTGTTGGGGGGAGCAGTGTCTTCCTTTTGCTCTGAAGGGAAGCTCTTGGAATCCTGAGACTTCTCCAGGGGTTATGGGAACTATAGAAGGGATCTGTTCCCTCCAGGGATTCTGAGCCCTAATCACTCAGCTAGAATCTTGGTTAAATGGGGGGTGCCTCCTGCCTCACCAGCATAAGCTCCTGGCTTGGGATCTCAAGCTCCTCAGTAGTATGGTCATATCTTGTTTCAAATTTCATATTTCCACCAGCTGGGGTATTTCTTCACTGGACCTTGCTCTTTTGCTTCCTCTTGTCAGTTTCTGTTCAGTGTTCTTCTGTCTTCCCAGAAGCAGGGAGCCATCTCCAGACGCTTCCCTCTACACACATACACACACACAAACTGAAAGAGGCTTTGTGAAGGCAAGGACTAGAGTGCAAGTATCTTCAGTAATGATGTCATCCAGGAGCCTTGCTAGGAAGGTCTAGTGCACACAGGTCAGTTGTAGTCCCTGAATGTAGGTCACTCGCTGACCTGTTGTGAACTGCGCTTGTTCTCTCCTGGGCACACCTGAGCTGATCTGTGGTAGGTGTGCTTTGCAGGGTGAAAGACAAATCGATGAGAAGGACTCTAGTTTCTTTAGGGTCCAGAGCAGGTGTCTCTCACCAGCTTGTGCTACTTTTGCAGTGATGTTGCCTGGTGAGTAAGCTTAAAATGCTTCTCTGATAAGATGTGCATTGTCTTAACTGGTGAAGATGGAGTGGGGCAGCAGCCACTGCAGGCCAGAAACCAGCCCTTACTCAGATGAGGTTAGGAGGTCTCCAGGACCAACAGAAAGTCCACTACTCTCAGTTCTGGTGTGTTAAGTTCTTTCTCATTTTGGTCTTTGTGCCTGTCAGCTGCTCAAGGGTGTGCAGCAAACGGCTGGTGTTCATACAGGATCTCAAAACAGAGGTAGAAACAATAACGAAATCACAAAGGGAGACAACACGGGACATAGAATACCTAGGAAAGAAGTCAGGAGTCATGGATCCAAGCATCAACAACAGAACACAAGAGATAGAAGACACAATCTCAGATGCAGAAGATACCATAGAAAGCATTGATACAATAGTCAAAGAAAATGAAAAATGCAAAAAGCTCCTGATCCAAAATATCCAGGAAATCCGGGACAAAATGAAAAGACCAAACCTAAGGATTATAGGCATAGAATAGAGTGAAGATTTCCAACTTAAAGGGCCAGTAAATATCTTCAACAAAATTATAGAAGATAACTTCCCTAACCTAAAGAAAGAGATGCCCATGAACATAAAAGAAGCCTAAAGAACTCCAAATAGATTTGACCATAAAAGAAATTCATCCCGTCACATAATAATTAAAACACCAAATGCATTAAAAGAAAGAATATTAAAAGCAGTAAGGGAAAAAAGTCAAGTAACATATAAAGGTAGACCTATCATAATTACAACAGATTTCTCTCCAGAGACTATGAAAGCCAGAAAAGCCTGGGCAGAAGTCATGCAGACCCTCAGCGAACACAAATGCCAACCCAAACTGCTATATCCAACAAATCTCTCAATTACCATAAATGGAGAAACCAAGGCTTTTAATAACAAAAACAAATTTATACAGTATCTTTCCACAAATTCATCCCTTCAAAGGATAATGAATGGAAAGCACCAACAAAGGTAGGGAAACTAGACATAAGAGAAAGCAAGAAAGTAATCTTCATTCAACAAACCCAAAAGAAGATAACCACTCAAATATAAAAAAAAATAACTTCAAAAATGACAGAAAGTAATAATTACTATTCCTTAATATCTCTTAACATCAATGGACTTAATTCCCCAATAAAAAGACATAGACTAACAGACTGGATTCATAAACAAGACCCACCATTTGCTGCATAAAGGAAATGAATCTCAGTGTCAATGACAAACACTACCTAAGAATATAAGGCTGGAAAATTGTTCTCCAAGCAAATGGTCCCAGGAAACAAGCTGGAGTAGCCATTCTAATATCAGATAAAATAGACTATCAACCAAAAATCACCAAAAAAAGATACAGAATGAGCAAAAAAAAAAAAAATGAGAAAATGCCAGAAGATTAGAACAGTTTGCTAGAGGTTTTTGTTTTGTTTGGTTTGGTTTTGTTTTGTTTTGTTTTTCTTTGTGGCCAATTATATCAATTTGATTAGAAGCTAAGAGAAGCCAGTTTGAATCACCTAGTTTGGCGAAGAGTCAGAACAGTTGAGTTGAACCAGTCAGCCAGAGTTTAGAAAGAACCAGAAATCGTGAGTTTAATCAGCAATATTCCTCTGAGACAAAAATTACATCAGGTAAATAAAAGTAACATTTACACCAATGACCAATTTTCCACACATGGATATTTAAATCTGTTAAAGAAGAGCAAAAAGAAATGAAAATTTGTTCACATGTTTTCCTGAAAACTTATTTTTTGTTTTTGTTTTTGTTCCTATTTTTGTTTTATCACTTCTAATTAAAAGTATTGAGAAGAAAGTTTGTTTAATGAAACCAATTATCCATCTGGAGTTTTCCAAATATTTCAAATTGTCCTGAAAGAATGAAGAGGAACAAGGATCTAAATGAATTATTGACATTTATAAACAAAACTATAAAATTGCAAATAAAATCAGAATAAGTATTTTTCAGGAGTGCCAAGCCTTCAAGTTAGTCCCTGAGTGTCTTCACTTTGTTGAATGTCATCTTTGTCAGTCTTTCTAGTTCATATGAATGATGCATGAGCTCTTGAGTGATAATTCTGTGCAAGGATACCCCTTTTAACCCATGTACTCTTCTCTAGGTATTTGCTTTGAGAGCAGCACAGTATATGAACTATTCTGTAATGAAATTTATGCACTTGAAATCAGCAGTAATCATACATAATTTATATCTTTAACAAATATTTTTTGGGGTTGCTAGATATAGGGTCAAATATGTAGAACAGGCTAGCCTCCAACTCCTGGCAATCCACTTGCCTCATTCTCCAAAGTGTTAAAATTAGCAGTGTGGGCCATAGACTTCCTCTTAATTCTTAACATTACATATACAAAATTTAAAACCATTTCTCAAAAACAAAAGTATATACTGTAAATTTAAATAAGCTTTGGGCCAAAAGTCTCATAGAAAATCCTTCAGAGCTCATCATTCATAATGAGGACTTCATGGGGAAATCTTTTGATTAGAATAGACATGGCTTCTGGAAATCAGTCTGGCGGTTCCTCAGAAAACCGAACATGATACTTCCGGAGGACCCAGCCATACCACTCCTAGGCATATATCCAGAAGATTCCCCAGCATGCAATAAGGATACATGCTCCACTATGTTCATAGCAGCCTTATTTATAATAGCCAGAAATTGGAAAGAACCCAGGTGTCCCTCAGCGGGAGGAATAGATACAAAAAATGTGGTATATATACACAATGGAGTACTATTCAGCCATTAGAAACAATGAATTCATGAAATTCTTAGASAAATGGATGGAGCTRGAGAGCATCATACTAAGYGAAGTAACCCAGTCTCAAAAGAATACCCATGGCATGCACTCACTGATAAGTGGATATTAGCCTAGAATCTTGGAACACCAAAGACACAATCCACATACCAAATGATGTCCAACAAGAAGGAAGGAGTGGACCGTGGTTCTGGAAATGCACAATGCATCAGTGCAGGTGAATACCAGAACAGGGAAGTGGGAAGGAGTGGATGGGGGAACAGGGGGAGGGAAAAGGACATATGCGACATTTGGGGAGCAGGGAGCCAGGAAAATGAAAATGAAATGTAAATAAAGAATATATTCAATAAAAAAATTAAAAAAAAAAAGAAAAAAGAATAGACATGGCTTACTACATAAATGTTCTTATGCTACCCAGTTTTGGGTCTTTCAGTAGTGCTTCTCAAGTACTTGTATTTTTTTAAATGTTATTAAGAAATCTGTTCTGACCATTTGTTGAATAATTATGCCTATGATTACAAAATAATAACATTTCTTATTTCTTAAGAATATGTTTTCTTCTTTGCACATATATTTGTATGTCTTGGTGTGTATTTTAGCATAGAAATTTACAGCTCTATTTACTTCCAACTCTGATGAAAAAACAAACATATAAATAAAAAACAGCAACCATGACAACAACAAAAAACCTCTTAAGGCTTAACATTGTCTACTTAACTGTACCCAACATTGGATATATTATTTGTTAAAGCAGATACTTATCCATACTCATAGTTAATTTGAGAGAAAATGGATGATGAGATTTATGCTCCTAGACATGAAGAGATATTTCATACCATATTTTTCTTGACTTCTGTACAAAAATTGATAAAAAATGAGAAAAATAGCTTTGTCTATTTATGATCTCTAAAAACTGGAATAATGAGATCACAGAGGAGCCAAGTTCTCTCTGCATCTATTGAGGCCATACAACCACCATGGCATAGGGAAGACAAAAGCACCGGAGTCTCTCACAAGGAGCTGAGGGTTAGAATACATTCTGTAGAATGTGCATAGTAGGTATGTACATCCATAGAAAGATGAAAGTCAAAGGCCTCTATGGCATTCATTTTTGTAGGTCTCTGCCCAAAGGCCATTGTGTGTGTGAGCAGAGGGTGGGGGCTCTGCGGGGTTAGGTCTGCCAACCAGCAGCTGCAGTAAGATTGAGACAGGGTCAGAGTAGCAGAATTCTCACAATGCCAGGAACTAAACTGAAACTCTCGCCCAGATATAAAGACATCCAAGAACAGGTTTGAACACCTCAAGTGTTGAGTTCAAACAAGAGTGTTTTTGAAAAAGAAACACTACTTAGTGTAAGGCAGCTTTCAGGAATTTATAGAAAAAAATGATAGAAGAGTCGTTAAAAAAACAGTATAAAAGGAAGAAAAAGAGATATGACTGACAGTAACATGTAGCTACCCAGTTTCAGATAATAACTTAACATTCACTAAAGAATGTTGTTAGGATACAGAATATCTATAGTATGTCCAGTCCATGGCAAAAATTCAGTAAAACTGTGGGAGACATGGAGGACACAGTATATATCATAAAGTCATAATAGCACTGAACAAAACCCAAAGCACTAGGCTTTGAATGAGCAGGGTCAAAGTTCAGAGCAGGTGGTCTTGCTGTCTTTATCTTCTCTGTCCTGCAGGCCTATGTTTCTGTACTCCTGGGATTCCCTTTCTCTCTGATGCCCTGCAAACAGCTGGTTCTCCAGGAAGTATCAGGTGATGGGGTCTCCCCTGTGGCAGACTTGGTAAGAGTCGAATGCCCTGCAGGCTGCTATTTCTCAAATGTTCTACTTCTGCAGCATCTCAAATGCTCTGGTGAGGCTGGTTCTTGAATACCCCGCTTCTACCAGTTCAAATGCCCTACTGGTGCCAGTTCTCAAATGACCTGCTTCTGTCAGTTCATGAATGTCCTGCTCCTGCCCCTTCTCTAAAGTGTATCAGGAAGTAGGATCCTCCAAGTATCAGAAGGGTTGCAGGTGTACCATTTCTGATGGAATGAGATGGTGGGGGAGGGAGAGGGAGTGGTAGAAGGGAAGGAAGTGGAGTGGTGATCTGGAGGTTACTGGGTAGTGAGTCCCAGAGCAGTTCTGGGCCTCTAGGGGTGTGGGGTGATTCTTACTGAATAACCTGCTGCAGCCAGTTCTCTAGAGAGTTATCAGGAAGTAGGATCTTCACCATGCCAGATGTGGCACAGGTCTACCACATCTGAAGGAATGAGGCAGTAGCGATGGAGCAGACTTCTATTTCCTTTCTGGAAAAGAGTATTGTGATTACTTTGCCAGCAGACTCTGATAAACATCACTCTTAGAACATTTATGTGTTATGCTCTTAAGCTGGTAGATTAAATATTCTGTTTTGCAGTATCCTTCTTAACACCTGCATTTTAGATCTAAATATTACTCTGTTTGGGGTACAGTTCCTAATTTCTGTATTTAGGTCATGGTTCCTAATTTCTGTGTTTAAGTCATAGTTCTATTTCCAGAGCATATAAAAACAAATGTAACCTCTATCTTCAACAGTCAATCTATAAACGTATACTTCTTTCTGTAAGAAAATGTACAGAAGTCTCCAAAACATGAGAACTTCAGGACTAAAAGGTAAGATATGAAAGCTCTAACCTAAGCTTGTTTTTATTTTCTTTACCTGAGCCTCTGTGGTGGTTTGAATGGATATGGCCTCCTTGTACACATGTGTTTGAATTCTTGGCCACAGGAAGTGACACTACTAGAAGATGTGGCCTGGTAGGAGGAAGTGTATCACTGTTGAGGCAAGCATTGAGATTATGTGTACTCAACATATACTCAGTCTCACAGTCTTCTTCTGTTTTCTGCAGATCAAAAACTAGAACAGTTAGATCCTCTAGCATCACATCTACCTGTATGCTGCCAAACTTAATGCCATGATGATAATGGACTACACTTCTAAAACTGTTAGCTAGCCTCAATTAAATGTGTCCTTTATAAGAGTTGTCTTGAACCTGTGTCTTTTCACATAATGAACCCCTAAGACAGCCTCTATGGCTTCATATTGATGATAGGCAGGTTACTCTGCCCACTTCTCCTAGGCATAGTGTTTTCCTACAAGTTACCGAAGAACTGTCAAATGATCAAGATGTTGTTTATGTTGATATTTAAGTTAACTATTCCACTAATGGGATATTTATATTTCAAGACATCCATATTAAATATTGATGTTTATTATAGATGGTAGGAGACATAGATAAGTAAATGAGTTTTTGTATGTAATACAACAGATATATACACAAGTTTATCTGTCTTCATGATACATTTTGATATTTATTATGACATCTAGTTTTACTCATTATGATCCGGTACCTTGAATAATATAAGCTAGTTATATTCCTTAAAGTTTTCTTTTCCTCCACTTGACATCATGATATAAGTTTCATGCTTAAAATTGAAAAGGCACTCATCTCAGTAGTTTACACTCACTATAAAGCATAGAAATAATACAGAAACAAAAACATATAATTATATTACATTATCATGTTCATTTCTATGTTGAAGATATACAATTCCCCCAAGTCTGTTTCAGGCTGTTTACTTCTGGATGAATTTCATGGAAAGCATTTGATTAGGTGAAATTTGACTGCATTTTAAATTAAAACAAGAGAAGAGATGGTCTAACATTCAGCATTTGATAGGGATTCCATTAAAAGTTCATATCACAGTGAAATAAAGGATTGTTTGGTGACCACCTGCAGCAAATGATCTCATCAGCTTCTGAACATGTTCAAACACAGATCTTTTAGAAATGAAATCACTAGAGAACATTGCTTCCAAAAGTCATATATAGAAGTTTGCCATATTTTTTTATTGAGCCTCTTATTTACTGATGAAAAGGCTGTATTATACCAAAAACTGAGTTCAAATAAACACATTTTTCAAATTATTATGATATAGATAATAAAACTTCCCAAGAATGCTGTTAGTAGAATGCTTTCCTAGTATATGCTGAGCCCTAAGATTCACTCCCAGAATCACATAAAACATGAAAAGTGTCAGGTGCCAGTAACTCCTTCACCTGATAGGTAGTAGAAAGAGGAGTAAGAGAATGTGTGTGTGTGTGTGTGTGTGTGTGTGTGTGTG
>BDUI01004027.1:6038-24177 GCA_002335545.1 Apodemus speciosus
CCACTCTTTCCTTCTTGTCGGACATCATTTGGTATGTGGATTGTGTCTTTGGAGTTCCAAGATTCTAGGCTAATATCCACTTATCAGTGAGTGCATACCATGGGTATTCTTTTGAGATTGGGATACCTCACTTAGTATGATGTTCTCCAGCTCCATCCATTTCTCTAAGAATTTCATGAATTCATTGTTTCTAATGTGGATGAGATTTCAGCAGCAAAAGGCTATTCCTGGACTYCAGTGAGTCAGGTGAAGGCTGGTGGCTGCTGGGCCTAGAAATGGAAAGAGGCTGGGGCTATTAAAGACATCTTTGCCATACATTAGGCCTAACCAGTCTTCACTAGCTCAGGAGCATGGTGTAGAAACCTTAAAGCATAGGAAGCTATACTTCATTACATGGGGATTTGTAAACTTAGAGTTTGAACTGTGAAGTGATTATATCCCAAATTATTTCATCAGGAAAGTAATGATTGCATGCAGCATGCAGGGACACAGGGAGTCAAATGAAGGAGGGAAACTCATCTTCAGTTGAGAGTTACCACTTGTTTGAACCCAGGCTCTGTGTGAGAAGATATCCACACTTTTGGGTCTATGCTGTTTAGTTTCCTGTGTGCTCTTTCATTTCCCTTTCCTCATCATTTGTGACTAATTTTGGAGAAAGTTGATCAACATTTAGATTCAGTCTTACTGATGAACGATCTTAGATTAACACAGCAGACTCAGTTTTCATAATGCAGACTATCTATAAAGACCTTTTAATGTACYGACAAACATTATTTTAAATGAATAATAGTAAAAAATTGAACAAATAACCATTGAGTCCTTGGTAGGCTTCCAAATCATTTGGAAAGCTCATATGAAGTAAGAAGACATGTTGGATCATATAACTTCATGTTATTCTTGATAAAATTTTAAAATGCTCCAGAAGTTTACAGAAGAAGCATTCAATATTATGTTGTTGTTGTTTCTATTTATTGTGCAGGCATATGTTTGTGAGCATGGGAATACCATATGATACATGTGAACATCAGAGGATAATTTTCAGGAGTTGGTTCTCTTCTTCTATCTTGTTGATTAATGGTTTGTTATATTTCTTCCATGCTTTATATTTTGTGTTCTCTAGTCCATGGTCTTTAGAATAATTCTTTTGTCTTTATCTATTATTTTGGTGTAGGAGTGCTGGAATTAGAGACAGGCATCAGGCACTAAAATGTGTGTGTGTGTGTGTGTGTGTGTGTGTGTGTGTTTGCACATGCTTGAATGTGTTCATGTGCATATGCCCCCATGAGCATCATGGTATGAAGGTGGAAGTCAGTAGATTACCGATGGGAATCTTTTTTTTTTTTAATTTTCCACCATGTGTGTTCTGGTTATTGAACTCCAGTCCTCAGGGCTGGCAGTAAGCACATTAACACCATATCCTAATGAAGCATGTTGCTGGTCCCATGTTTGACACTTTTAGTTTAGGCTCAAGAATGGCACTCCTGGTTGYCTAGCAAATACTTTTACTTAGTGAACCATCTTTATTCAAGATATTTTAATATGGTTAGTGTTCTAGTTTCCTGTTTGTTGCTGTAACAAATTACCATAAACTTAGAGCTTTCAAAACACCCTGTTTTRTAATTCTGTTGGCCAAAAGTTTGAGAGACCTCACTGAACTAAAATCAGGGTGTCTGTAGGGCTGYATTCCTTGAAAAGCTGGTGTGATGCAGCAGGGAAAGGATGAGACCCATTTTCTTTCTCTTCTCTGTTTTAGGAAAGGCTTATGACCTCTTCCTCTGACTCCAACAGTGTCAGGTGTGTTGCTTTTCACATTCCACTCTGGCCAATTTTGATTCTGTGTTTCCTTTTAAGAACACTTGTGGTTGCACCAAGGCTATGTGGATAATCTCAGGTAATCTTCCAATTCTGTAATCACTTTGTTAGATAACTGAATTTCTTCTGTACTGATACCTAGATCTACTTTTCCATGAAAGGTTGCATTGGTCTCAGGATTGAGATGTAGACATTTTTATTGGATGGGGAGGCACTGTTTCATCTGCTGCAGGTGAAAAAGCAATTGTTATTAAATCAATTGTAAGTGCTTTGGAGGGCTCTAGGTAATTCTAAAAGRTGAAAAAGAAAATTGTGGCAGTCTCTTGCAATGGAGTAAATACTCAGATTTCAACTTTCTACATGGTTGCTTTTTTTTTTTTTTTAAGAATATTGTTTAAATGGAAAGTGGACATCCATTTCTTTAGGTGCACAGGCTGAAGATTGCTGTTTGTGACTGAGACTTAGAGAGACATGAATAGCGTAAAAATTATAGGTTCATATTTTTCTGTGGGCTTGAGTACAATCCATTTTGTATTTAAAAGAAATAAAGCTTTATTGGGTAGGATTCATATCTTTTTTGAAGCAGAACAATTTGGCCACACAACAACTAGAAAAAGTAATTAGGATAATATATTTTCATGCAGAGGGAAGATTAAGATTATTGTTTAAAAATATTTGATAAAGATATTAACTTCAATCTTTTAGTAGAGAGTCAAATAAAACCCGAGGAAGCCATCAACATTTGTGTAATTATTCTCCACAAGGCTTCAAGGTTTTATACAGCTTGGGAGCCTTGTGTTCTACTGGGTTGCTTAACTATGGCTCTTGTCTTTTTGGATAGTAGGGACTTCAGTAATTAAATAGATAATTGTTCTAATGTAGGTTTAATCCTTATGTCTACTTCTGGCTTTCATTTAATTGCAACAGAGATAATAGCTGATATGCTATTTTGTTACTAGATAATTGGGGAAGCGGTTTTTTTCTTTTTGTTTAGCAAAATATTCTAAAATAAATGTTTCTCTTCAAATTATCCTCTTTGTATAGGCTCCTCAGCRATTGGATAGACAAATCAATAATGCACAGTGTGTTTCAGGTATAATTCGTCATCTTTTGTCTTACCTCTGATTCTTTATTTTACATATTTTCTACTGTTGTTCCAATTTCTTGAAACAGCTGAAAAAGATATCATTGCAGACTGGAAGAAGTTTTTGATCTTGTAATTTTTGAGTATTTAATTCTGTGCCAGGTAGCTGAGGAATTGAAAACAAACAGGGATGCCATGGCATGGCCTTCTTTGCTACCCCTCCAGATCTGAAAAGGCCCCTGCACATGCTGATAGCTTGCAAATGCAACTGTCTAGGTTACATACAAAATGAACATAATAAGTTTTTATTTCCCTTGGTGATACACCAACAGCTACATTCAGCTTCTAATAGCCTGCAATTCAGTAATAATAGCTTGGTTCAGTTTAGTTTATTGAAGACATAAAAATACTTGGCAGCCAGAGGCTGAAATGTGTGGTTCAAGAGAACAAGATTCCAGTGGGGACCACAGGACCTGTACATGGAGCATGGGTATTCTCAGTGCTTAGCAACTATGATTTATTCATTTAGTGGGAAGCAGTGGCCCATCAACATGATTTATGCAATTACTGAGTGGGGAATTCTACACATACAGAAGGAGGTTCTTCAAAATTTGGTGCACATATTTTACCGTTTTAATAACTTTCCTTTTGGCAGAAAAATATTTCAACTTCTTGCTTTTCTCAGGAGAGAACTCTTCATTTTTATCTTTTAGGATATACAAATAAATAAAAGAAATAGAAAAAAAGAGTTTCTCTCTTTACTAACTGGCTCAGTAGCTTAGGCATTATAGATGTCTGCCGTGAAAATGAAGGATTTCCTGAATTCAGCTCACACATCTTAAAACAAACAGTTCTATGGGGAATAACTTTATATGAAATGTATTTTTCTAGAAGCTAAACTGAGAAATATTATGGTTGGTCAATAATATTAGACATGAGGGTCTATCATGGGGTTTTAGAAAGTTTAGACAATGTTGATAAGGAAATACTTCATATTATCATGTATTAATGTCCCATACAAAATGGGACTAGGCTGTTATTAATGAACTGAAATCACTAAATCTAGCCACTGCTATATCAAAGTCCACTCTAGAGAACTTTGTGAGCCATTAATATTATATGAGAAGTGTGATAATGGCCACCAGTACAATTCTGGGAATCTTTCCCGTGTGAGTCAAGTTAAAAATCCCCCTTTGTTAACTATAATTTAGGTAAAGACCATGTAGATATTAATAGCATTATCTCCCAAATCAAAAACATCTCACATACTTTGAGGGTCTTCTGAATTCTCAGAGCTTTGTTTTCTCTTTCTTTAAATAACTGGGCTTGTGAACATCTGTCTTTTTTACTATATCACAGGCACATTGTAAGGATCAAACAGAATAAACTGCATGAAGAAGTGGTAAGTCCACTCAGGAGAACTTTGTGAGTCTTTGGTATTATCTGGGAATTGTGCTAGTGGTTACCAAGAAAGATAAGTGCTCAAAATGTTTCTCCATTGGTCATGGTAGAATCATGCAATTACACAGAGCCATTTGTACTGGCTGTTTTTGTGTGTTAACTTGACACAGGTTGAGTTATCACAGAGAAAGGAGCTTCAGTTGAGGAAATGCCTCCAGGAGATCCAGCTGTAAGGCATTTTCTCAATTAGTGATCAAGGGGGAGAGGGCCTATTGTGGGTGGTGCCATCCCTGGGCTGGTAGTCATGTATTCTATAAGAGAGCAAGCTGAGCAGGCCAAGGGAAACAAGCCAGTAAGGGACATCCCTCCATGGCCTCTGCATCAGCTCCTGCTTCCTGACCTGCTTGAGTTCCAGTCTTGACTTCCTTTGGTGATGAATAGCAATATGGAAGTTGTAAGCTGAAAAAACCCTTTCCTCCCCAACTTGCTTCCTGGTTATGATGTTTGTGCAGGAATAGAAACCTTGACTAAGACCCTATTCTACCAATATTTGCTGTTAATGATGCCAGGTGTGACTAGTGATGCATTGTGGAATAAGGGATATAGGGTGACATATAGTGTTGGGATGGGAGGCATCTGAGATGGGAGGCATCTAATGTTGATGTTGAGTAATACTCTAAGAGTTTTTAAAACTTTTGTCACCTCAGCTGGAAAATACACAAAGAAAGCCCATTGATGGTGTCACAGGCTTGCTTTCACCCAGAACATCAGTACATCCAGAAACTTGGGACCAACTAAAATAATGATAATGATAATAATAATAATAATAATAATAATAATAATAGTAGTAGTAGTAGTAGTAGTAAATATTTTTATTTATCAAACAGTTTATCCTGTTTGATCCTTACAACATGCTTATGATGTAGTAATAAGGCAGATGCTCACAAGCCCATAATTTTATATTTATTATTATTATTATTGTTGTTGTTGTTGTTGTAATTGTAATTATATCTGGACACCATAACCTTACCACTGACAAATGTAGTTGTGTAAAATATGGTTATTTCTTGACAAAAGATTTATGCTATTCTGTTGAAGGAAGTCTCTTTTGTTTAATTTTCGGAGAAATATAATTGCAGTAAATAATCAAATCTTCATTTAGTCAGAATAATGGCTATTTCATATACTGACCTTTTCTTTTGAAATAGATGAGTCTTCCTTATAAATAGAGATTTTAGAGTTTGCAAACTGATAACTGATTCATTGCTTTTAAGAAAGTTCAAAGAAAACATTTCAACAACACAAGTGTTTGTTTAACAAATCCCACATATGAAAACCCATGTTTAAAAAAGCAAATTCATGATTTAGTTACTGTTCTGTTGTTAAGAGTCACCATGACCAAGGCACATCTTTTAAAAGAAAGCACTTAATTGGGTGTTGCTTACAGTTTTAGAGGCTTAGTTTATTGTCTTCATAGTGGGAGGCATGCAGGCAGGCACTGAAGTAGCTGAGAACTATATCTTGACCTTTAGGCAGAAACAAAGACTGGCTTGGCATGGGATTTTGAAAACTCAAAACTCACTCCTACTGACACACTTCCTTCAACAAGGCCTACTTCCTAATCCTTATAATTCTTTCAAATAGTTCCAAGCCCTGGCAACTAAGAATTCAAGCACAGGAGCCTATGGGGGCCACTCTTATTCAAACTATCACAGTTGGGGTGATATCACAGTGTTGGAATAAATGGCTTTACCTAATAAATTCATTGCCTCTTCTAAGCTTTGAGGAAGGTTTAATTATATCTGTATTATCTGATGAAATAGGAAAATAAAAGTGATATAATATATAGAATTAAGATAAAATGTTGTAAGAAAAAACAGGAAAAATAATAGTTTTTTCTTATTTTAGTGGGATTAAAAGGTTTTACTTGGTCCAAACTTAAAAAAGTAGACACATAAATATGTTGAAAGTGAAATGACTTACATTACTCCCTGTATTCGTTATTGTGTGTATACCTATCTTTAAGTGTTCAGGTCAGTGGGATTAATTATATGTGCATTATTCTGTAACTTCCATCCTTCCCAGACTCTAGAACACTTTGATCACTTTCATCATTCCAAATGACAACTCTTGCTGTTATCAGCTTTACAATTTAAATAATAGTTGTTAGCATTTTGTCTAAGCTCCACCCCACAGTTACTTGGCAACAGCCAGGTATGCTCCACCCCACAGTTACCTGGCAACAACCACTATGCCTGACTCACATTAAAAGGGGCTGCTTGCTCCCGCCTCACTCTCTTGCTTGCTCTTGCCTTCCTGCTCCCTTTCTGTCCTCTCTCCCCTTCCCCCATCTCTCCCTATTCCCTTTCCCCTCTTTCTCCATGTACACATGTCAGGCCTCTAGGCCTCTCCTCTCCTCTCCTCTCCTCTCCTCTCCTCTCCTCTCCTCTCCTCCCCCCCCTCCCCTCCCTTCCTCTCCCCTCCCTTCCCCCCCTCTCTCCCCCACCTTTGTCTGCCTCTACTACCCTCTTAACTCCCCTCCCCATGCCCTGAACAAGCTCTATTCTAAAATATACTGTCATTTGGCTGGTCCCTCAGGGGGAAGGGGTCCCTCAGGGTTCCCCCCTAAACCTCACCACACATCTATAAAACATATCCCCTCTACTCTCTTTATCTTTTTATAAACACATCAATAGTCATGTTTTTCTACACCCTTGGTCTTCATATACATTGGTGATTTTAAATGCTACCACATTGTGCTTTTAGTATTATTTTAAACAAGGGATTATTCCAAATAATGTAATTATAGTGTCAGGTTGGTTGAACATATTCATTTAGATAAATTAGAAATTGTTTTTTAGCTTTCTATCACTATAATAAAGTGTCAGAGATAATTAACTTTAACTGAGGACAGATTTAGTTTGGTCTGCAGCTTGAGGTTTCAGGCTATGATCACTTTAAAAAGTCTAGTCCCAGAGGCTTTGTTGGGCTTGTGGCAGCACAGAGCATCATGGTTGAAATGTGTCATGGCTGGGAAGCAAAGACAAAGAAGGCACAGGGGCCTCAATACCCTTCTGAGGGCATTGCCTAATGACCCAACTTCTTCATCTTGAAGGCTTCACATCTTTATAGCAATGCTACAAGATGAAGACCATATTCCACACATGGGACTTATGGGGACATTTCAAATTCAACTATGATAGACTTGCTATGGTTTGTTTTTGATCACTTGTTTGATGCTAGAAACAAGACTCAGCAACGATTTTTGTTTCTGCTTTGAGAAACATCCTGATGAAACCTCTCCACCACCTTACCACATGACTTTGTTCATGGTATAGTGATTAAAAGGGGAGGAATACCATGACTGTGTATTATATCAGCATCTTTAGATGTATTTTTCATTTTTATAGATACATCTAATAAATGAATATGATACTTAGACTTTTTGAAAAATAACAAGCTTTATTATATATATATTGATATTTGTTTCTTCTCTCTATTTATAAATTGGTATAATTTTAATTAATAATTAATAAAGTATCAAATGTTAACATATTATGGACACAACATCATGTATATTACAATGCCAAAATTTTGCACAGTTCTGAATGAAGATTTGGGTAGTATGGTGAGCAAAAGAAATCTTATTAAAACTTCAAAGCTGTTCTATAATATATTAGTTCATTAAAACACAACAAGAAAACACATATTTTCTATAATGGAAAAGCCTGGCAGATACCACCAAAAACAAGTGATCAATATTACATCATCACCTCTGGGGCAAACCAAAATCAAGTGTTAGCAGAGAGGTTGCCATGAGAAAAATGTGATATGTCTGCCAGAAATGTATTATCAGTATTGGGCCTCAAGGACATGGGCAAATCTAAACTGACTAACAGTCGGTAAAATGATAGATGTGTCATCTCCAAGAATGTAATGGTCATAAAAGTCAAAAAATGATTGAGACACTGTGACTGAGACCACAGATGGCTGTATCAGAGTAGACTGGGTTCTGTCCTTCTGTGGAGGGAGACATTTTTTGGGTAAGGTGGGGAATTTGAGTGGTTTCTGAGGTGATGGAAAATGTTTTATTTTGGAACAGTGATTAAAAAGTCTCTGTGAGCCGGGCGGTGGTGGCGCCTGTAATCCCAGCACTCTGGCAGGCAGAGGCAGGCAGATTTCTGAGTTCGAGGCCAGCCTGGTCTACAGAGTGAGTTCCAGGACAGCCAGGGCTATACAGAGAAAACCTGTCTCAAAAAATCAAATCCAAAACAAACAAACAAACAAACAAACAAACAAAGTCTCTGGTTATTTCTTTGGATCAGTTGTTCTCACAGAAAATTAAAAACTTATACCACTTTTGTCAGTCTGCATATATGGTTTGATACCAGCCAATACCACTTGATAACAGTGTTAGTTAATATTGATTAGAAAATAAGCACTATGTATTAAAAGAGACAATGTATCAGGATTTGTCTGTGAAAATAGAACACATGAAGCCACTGAATTCTAGGGGATGTTTATGTATCTCTATGTCCCTTTAGAGAAACAAAGAGGCACAAGAAACCTGCAGATACTCCCTTGCTTGTGACTCTGTATGATGTAAGAAAAGAAAGACACTGAAAATTGACAATAGAGCAGAGATTTCAGCTCGCAATACACTGTGAAAACTTGATTCCTGGTTGTCCTGGAAACAGAAGCATCTCCTCATAATAAGGACTTTTGAACAAGAGAAACTTAAGCAATTGAAGTAACAGAACTCAAGGAAGAGTAATAAATTCTCTAGATGGGGGTTGGCAAATGACTGACAGTGGCTTCTTTTGTATGGCCTTCAAGTTAGGAATAATTTGTATGTCTTTGATTACAAAAACAAAATGAAAAACAGGAGAAAGAGGGTTAAGAAAAGAGACTGTGTGGCTTACACAAGGCAAAACACTTATAGGCTTTCCACTGGGGCCCCAGGACCTTGTTCAATGGCATTGTATGTAGGGAGGCCTGCAGAGGAGCTGAGAAGAGGTTTGGGAGACATCAGCAAAGGTACCTAAGGAGACAAGTGACAAAGTATGGAATAAATATTGCAAAAGGAATTCAACTTTTTATTTTCAAAGGTCACTACAGTACACCTATAGCTTGCCTGGACCAATCTGGTGGTAATTGATCTGTTTATGCATTCAAGTGACCTGGGAATAGCATAACCATATATTCTGTTAGATTTTATTTGTTTGCCTGTTTGTTTTTAATTCTTCATTCATTTTCCTTTGGGAATACATTGTGATGCATAAACTACAATTCCAAGATGCCCTACTGTTTGTTTACATTAAATAAGATTTGAAAAAGAGAAGCTCCTAATCCCTACCAGAGGGTAACAGGGTACAAAGTACTAGTAAGGCCCAGGATACTGTCCTGACACCTGTTTTATGAATATGAGATAATTGGGCAACAGTAGCCGTGAAAGAAACAGTAGAGAAAATATGTGCATTAGTTTACATCACATGGTCTATTCTTGTAATCCTGCATACACCACAAATACCTTTACTGAATGGTATTCGCAATAACATTAGAGTAATTCATAGTCCTTGCACTAACTCTGATTGTTGGAGTTATTCAGTCAGCTAGTTATTCAATTACCTCCTCAGTAATTGAATGATAAAAACACAAACACTCATCTACTCCCAATTACTTGAGTAAAACATATCCAAAGTTTTGGAGATGTGACTTTTAATGTTGTATCACAGCTCTCCTTCCAGAAAAAAATAAAAGAAAAAATATATTGGCCTTGGTCAGTAATACCTTTATGTCTATTCTATTGGTAGCTGACAGATACCATTTAAACTTCCATAGAATAATAATTATACTAAAATCAAGAAAATGCTTTGTGAACATGCCCATAGGCCATACCATTAGAAGCAGTTTCTCAGTTCAAGTTCGCATTTACCAAGTGTGCTAAGTTGACAATTAAGAATAACCATCAGAATAGTCACATATAAACATAATCATTGCTCATACCAATTCCAAAGGGGAATAAGCTCTACTTCTCGCTCAAGAAATGGGGCTGAAAACACACAAATGCAACAGTAAAATGACAGTCTCTGATCACCAACTTATAGGAAAATATCTTAGAATAACCTTCTATACCATACTCACACTTTACTTGTCAATAATAACATTGCTTATTTTTATTAATTCACTCAAAACATATTTACTAAGCATCTACCTAGGCCAAAAATATGCCAAATGTATGAATACAACAGAAAGAAAACAGGAAACACAATGTGTGGTGGTTTGAATGTGAAATGTCCCCTATAGGCTTGTGTTTCAACGTTTGAGCCTCACCTGTGGTGCTGTTGTGGAAACAGGGCCTTGGTGGAGGCAGTGGGTTACTGCAGGAGGTCCTGTAAGCTTTATACCACAACCTCACTTCCTGATTACTCTCTGCATTCTGGCAGCAGGTGTAACATGGCCAGCTAGCCTCTCATTTCTTTGATCAAGTCTCCCCTCACCCCCACCATAACACAATTCATGCCTTACAACTGTAAATCAGAATAAAACCTTCCTTCCTTATGTTGCTTCTTGCCAGGTACTCTGTCTCAACAACCAGAAAAATAACTAATAAACAATTTACTTGCCTTGGTGCCTAGTTAACAGACCTTGACATATGAGAAAAGAAGAAACTGATTCTACCACCCACCATCAGCTGAAGTTAAAACAAAACAGAACTTCCCTCAGTAACCAAATTTTTGTCAATATGGAAAGAACTTCTAATAACTACTAAGACTATGGGACCTTGACTATGGGGAGGATTTTGACTCAGAACAGCTGAGTTAAACCAGCCAGAGATCAGAAAGAGCTAGAAAAGATGAGCTTATTCAGCAGTAAGCATCCAAGATGACAGTTATTTTAGGTAGATAATATTACATTTACAGTAATAAATAACATGAGCATCACTGTGCCCACAAATTACACAATTATGGAGCAATTTATTGAAGTGCACCACCTGTTAATCCTTACAAAGAAGTAAATAGTGATAATAATCTTCTATCTTTTAAAGATACATGAATAATTATTAATAAATAATATATAGTTAATACATTTCAACAAATAAAAACATTGAGCACAGGCTATTTAACATTTAAATGCCACCTAATACTTAAGGAAAAAAATTCCCAGTTCTCTCCAAACTTTCAAAACTAACTTGTCTTACCCTGCCTATCAGAATCAGATGACTAAAGTACAAGGGAGGAAAATTACCAACAAGTTTTCATTGTGTACATGATACAAAGAGCCTCAAGAGACTGTAGGAAGAAAACAGAGAAAGCTATAATTACTGAAGAAAGTAATTACAAAGTGCAACTAAGAACATAAACAGAAAAACAAACAAACAAACAAACAAACAAACAATCAAAAATGGAAATAGATTTCAAACTAAAACCAGACGAAATAAAAGACACTTCATTCAAATCAACAAGGAACATTTAACCAAAAGACATTATAATCCTAGATATGCATACTCCAAATTCTGGTGCACCCAATTTGATAAAAAGCATACTTCTACATTTAAAGACACACATTAACATCAAGCCAACAATAGTAGATGATTTCAATAACTCACTTTCTTCAATATATAGATCACCTGGACTTTGAAACATCAGAATTAAATGACATCATATATCAAATGGACTTAACAAATATCTGCAGAATATTCCACCCAAACACCAAAGATACACTTCTACTCAGCAATCCATAGAAGCTTCTCTAAAATAGACTATATTCTAGGTCACAAAACAAATCTTAAGTAATTCATAAGAAATGAAATAGCTCCATTTATTCCTTCTGACTTAGTGCAACACAACTTAAAATTGACACCAAGCTAATTGTTAGTAAATACACAAACTTATGGAGCTTGACTCATTACTGATTGAGTGGGTCAAAGAAGAAATCAAGAAAAAAGAAGGCAAAAGTTTCCTGAAACTAAATGAAAATTGAAAATGCAATGGAACACACCCCTGGGCCACAGTGAAAGCAGGATTAAGAGCCAAATTTACAGTTCTGAGTGACCATACTAAAAAACCAGAAAGAGCACAAATAAATGACTTAATGATCATGATAGATGCTCTCAGTTGTCAATGAGAGGCCAAACCTACTCCCTGGAATTAGCCTGCATCTTAAAAAAAATGCCTGAGAACTTGACCTCAGCTGAATTGAAGCTGCACCCAAGTACCAGGAAGGACCCCAGGGCTTGTCCTGGGACAGAGTTACTCCCTAGCTACTTCCTAGCAACAGTTAATCAAAGATTTATCTAATTGTTTCAGATGTACTTTCAGACTTCCTGGCACAACATCAACTTGTCTATATCTGGAATGGAGGGCACACTAGTTACACAGATCTTGAGGCTGGAAGACACGAGCTTTTGATTCAGATCTTGAGGTGGGATTGCACACAATCTTAATTGATTGATGCACAGACCTTGAGGCACACCTTTAATCTGGCTGTGCCTTATGCTAGAGGCCCATGGAAGGATAATGGAAGAAAGAAGAGGTCATTATTTGCCTGTTTGCACTTACTTGTCAGAACATCTATTGAAGCTTACTTCCTCAGGATTCCAGTTTATACAGAAAACCAACTGAAACAACCAGCCTTTTGGGACTGAGAGGGTACTAGATTCTCGGACTTTCTATTCATGCCTGGCCATTGTTGGGTTAGTTGGACTGCAGCCTTTTAGTCATTCCAATATATAGATATAGAATTACATAAATACATAATATAATATACATTTATTCCATAAATCCATGACCATAGAGAACCTTGACTAATATAATGATGTGATTTTAAAAACTGTAAATACAATAACAAACAAAAAAGACACAGTATGTTGCAAGTAACAAAAAAAAAATCACAGCAGAAATTAATGAAACAAAAACAAAGAAAACAATAAAAAGAGTCCAGGAGAAAAAAGCTGGTTCTTTAAGAAGAAAAATATGATTCACAGATCCTTGTTCCAACTAACCAAAAGAAAGACATAACCAAAATTTATAAATCAAAATGAACAGGAAAACATTATAACAGACACCAAAGAAATACAGATTACAATGGAATATTCTTTAAAACTCTGTACTCCATTAAGTTGTAAAATCTGAAAAAAAAGGATAAATTTCTTTATTCATCTAAACCACCAAAGTTAAACAAAAAAGAGAACAATAAGATAAACAAACCCATAAAAAGATGAGGATTTAAATTGTAATTTGGAAAGTTTCCAGTTTAAAAAAACAGAAGAAGGAAGGAAAGAAGGAAGGAAAAAAGGAAAGAAAGAAGGAAGGAAGGAAGGAAGGAAGGAAGGAAGGAAGGGCTAGTAAGTGAGCAAGTTCAGGTCAAGAAATACAGCAGAATTATTACTAGACTTTCAAAGATGTATATCTCATTCTTTTTAAATTAAAAAAAAGAAACAGAAAGATCACTCCCAAACCTATTCTATGAAGCGAGTATTTCTCTAATACTAAAACAAACAGAAAATCCTATATAACAATATCTTAAATTCCCTCATGAACATATACAAAAATTCTCAATAAAATAATAGGAAACTGAATATAGGCATATATTAGAAGAACAGTCACCGTAAACAAGTTGACTTTGTCCTGGAAATGCAGAGATGGTTCATCAACTACAAGTGAAATTATAATAAATAAATTGACTTAAGTAAATGAATCTTAAAGAGTATGTTTCTAGTCAGAGAAGTCAATCTTGAAAAGCTCACATCTCATCTGACTTGAACTATACAAAACTATGAAAAGTCAAAAGAATGACACAGCAATAATACCATGATTAGTTTCCAGAGACACCAGTATAAAAATAGGATGAAAAGGTATTGACAAGAGTTATGGGCAGTGTGAAACATGATTGATAGTATAATTGTGATTGCATGACATTACAATTTTGTCAACATTCACAGACTGATACCTTAGTGCCAAGGACCAGCTTTGGATTGGAGAGCAGTTCTGAGAAAGGGGTGTTTGAGAGTGGTGAAACAAATGACTTAAGTCAAATAGTGGGTTACAATCTGATGGCCTATGTTCTGCTTGAGACAGCTTTCCAGATTGCTCTCCCTGTGCTCTGCTCGAGACAGCTTTCTCTTGCCATTTTAAAATTTCTCTGATAGCTCATCTCTTGCAGATCAAAAGCCCAATCTTTTATTTACACATCAATTCACTCATCCATTTTAGATTCCCTTTTGATTATCCCATGAATCAGCATTCCATGACCCTAGCTCCTTGATTCTCAGACTGCAAACACATTTTTTTTTAACATTGTAAAATAATTCAAAGATCTTTGTTAAGCATAGACAATTAGCTAGCTGGATAGGACCATGCCCTGAAATTACTATCCTACCTTGCTTGGTCCTGGACCTAAACTCCCTCTGTCCCAGGCTGTTCTTGTACTCAGGAATCTACCTGCCTTTGTAAGCACAAACAAAAACTTAGCATGGTAGGATCTTGCCTTCAGTCACCACTCCTTAAATTTCTTTATTTTCTTCCTTAGTCTCTTTCTGTCAAGCTGACTCACAGTGCATCTACTTCTGTTCTTTTAGATCTGTGCAACTCCTTATACAATTCATATTGCATGCTTATATTTTGCATAGGTGAGAAATTAATTTTGAACTCATATTTCCAGAGTTCCTTTCCACAGCCTTAAGGGCTGTCCTGAAGGTCTCAGCTTTATGATTTTGTGGAGACATAGACACACCATAGCCTCCTAGAGTCATGCTGCTTCTATTTATTATGGAGTCATTAACCTTGGCAGGGAGAATATTTCCTGAATGAGAAACATGAATTAAAAAAATTTTTTTTCATAAAAACAAGCCTTATGCCCACAGCAACCATTAACAACTGTGGAGGCCCACGATCCACTGGCTCTGTTTAGAATACTTCAAAAATGGGAATCATTAATAGCAATGAAACTACCAGCAAAAAAATTCTTAGAATTTGCACACTGTTCCGGAGACTTAAAACTCTTTTAAAGTTTAGTCTATTCATTTTTAAATTATACTCTAAAGTAAACTCTGTTTAAAAACAATAGTAACTATTACATATAAATTAAAGATTTCATATAGGAAATCTTTTCATATCTACTTGACTTTATTCTATCTATCTATCTATCATCTATCTATCATCTATCTATCTATCTATCTATCTATCTATCTATCTATCTATCTATCTATCATCTATCTATCATCTATCTATCTACCTATTTATAATATTTATATTATAAATAATATATGTATATATATAGTTAACTAACACAAGGAACTAATAATACATTGTTTTACAATTCTTGATGCTTCGGTTATCAAATATTATTAAAGACAGTCATAGTTATTAACTACTCTATGATTAGAAGTGACTAGTTATTTTATTTTGTTTTACAAAGCTTAAAATCAACTATTACTTTCTAAGTCTTTGATAAAAATTTCTGGTAAACTTCTTTAACTGAAATTGTAGACTGTAATTCTGATGGTAGTGAAAATTATGAGATACTGCCAAGATTTTGATATTTGATATTTGGTGACCCTAAATATTCAGTACTACAAATGGTCACAGGTTGAACAATGGAAATTAAATCAAAAGCAGATGTATCTATCACAAGTGAGAAAATATTGTTAATCTTCCTGAAAATTTACAAACTAAAATTCACTATGTTGTAATAAATTATTTGGGTTGTGGTTTATTCCTTCTGTGATGGTTCATACATGATTGGCCTAAGGAGTGTCCCTATTAGGAGGTGTGGCCTTGTTGGAGTAGGTGTGTCACTGAGGGTGTGGGCTTAAGACCCTCACCCTAGTTGCCTGGAAGTCAGTCTTCCACTAGCATGCTTCAGATGAAGATTTAGAACTCTCAGCTCCTCTTATACCATGCCTGCCTGGATGCTGCCATGTTTCTGCCTTGATGACAATGGACTGAACCTCTGACCCTGAAAGCCAGCCCCAATTAAATGTTGTGGTTTATAAAACTTGCATTGGTCGTGGTGTCTGTTCACAGCAGTAAAACCCTAAGATACCTTCTATTAAAATATTACAGCTAAGATATGAATTAAGCATTAAGGTGTTAGTGACTGCAGGCAGAATGTGAATTGCTGAAAATCATGAGGAATCAATAGAGCCCATTAAACACCCATTCTTTTTAATATTGCAAGCTTGCATGTTTAAATTGACATCTTGAAAAGTTTTTTAAAGATCAATCCAAGTGTCAGTATGATGAACAATCTTTAATGAGGATATAAGACCAGAAGCAGCTTGCAATATGTCATCTGATATAGTTGTCTTGAGAAATAATTTTCTTTTTCTAGCATTTTCACAGAAACAAAGATCTTTGCTCTCAGGAATTTAGCAAATTCAGTTCTTGTATCAGATCTACAAACCTACAGTCACTAAACTGCTTCCCAAACATGCCTAGGGCTATAATATACCCACTTCCAGTAGGAATCCTTGTCTTACTCTTAAACACTACAAGATATTCCTATTGGTGTGGGGCAGCACACATACTTAGCATCTATGTTAAGATTGGAATAATTTTTTCCTCTTAAAAATAACACACTAAACCAATTAGCTTTCCTAAATTGAATTAACCTAAGAGCATTAAAAAAACTGACAAACATAATCTTCTTGCTTTAAGACAGAAGTGGATAAGTCAACAGAATCATATCTCTAGTTGGTTCCAAATCAGGTTAGAAAGTCTGACTAAATAGTGGGTGCTGGAATAAGTCATGTGATCAGTATGCACAGTCACACTGATCTCAACTGTAAGTAACACTGCCTTTCCAGCAGGGAGATGTAAAAGTTAGTGCTGAAGAATTTTTTCCATGATGTGGTGGAGGAATGGCTTTCCTTTGATACAGATGGCTCCCTCAAGCCTCAGCCAATTTTGCTACATTTC
The DNA here is from genome assembly GCA_002335545.1 of Apodemus speciosus. Taxonomy (NCBI): domain Eukaryota; kingdom Metazoa; phylum Chordata; class Mammalia; order Rodentia; family Muridae; genus Apodemus; species Apodemus speciosus. The sequence continues at coordinate 23,256 of BDUI01004027.1, forward strand.
TTGTAGACACAGGAAATGGCTCTTTTTGCTTTTATGTGCATTTTGTGCATGTTGCTCCTAATGCTTTTTGCCTTTCTGTTGCTTGTTAGAAATCTGTACCAATGTTAAAGAGACAAAACTCTGTGGTTTTAACTGGAGATTTAAAAATATTTTTGTTATTTTCTCATAGAAACACTTTTTAGTGATGGATATTGACAGAAAGATATAAATATGAATACATTTTATTCATTTGTCCCATTATAAGCAATTAGAGTTAAAATACACTTTTACTTGTTAATGTGAATTATCATTGTGTAATATGATCTGTTTATAATTTCTGCTGAACCTTTGGGCACCAGGTACTTAGGTTAGAATTAAATTGAGGCCTCACTGTTATTAAACAAATACTATTAGTGGTTAGACAAGTAGTCTTTATTAGATGGGCACATAGAGAAACTGACTTCTCAGTAGTTTACATACTTGGATAGTCAGTACATTTTTGCATTGAATCAGAGATGGTCTTGAAACTTGGTTTCAGTGCTGCATGAGCTATGAAACACGGTCATAAATGATTTGCAGTTTTTGCCCAAGTTTCTTGTCACAGGCACTTTAAAAGGAGCTAGCTGTCACCAAGATGTGAGTGGATACTTAAACAAGCAGAGCAGTAAGGTCATCATGTGGGAGTAACAGAGACACATAGGCAAACAGTTGCTTTCCTCAACCCAGCTGCGTGTAAGTTGAGAAGTAAAGATGTTACCTTTAGGGCAATTACATCTTCAATAGTCTAGTGAGAAAAACTTAAGTGAAAATTAAACTGTACTTCCCACATAAATGCCAAGCCACTGAGTATGAGTTATTATGTTTAATAGCAATATGTAGCCAAAGCACAGATATAGGAAAACAAATATCTCGTGTGTGTGTGTGTGTGTGTGTGTGTGTGTGT
>BDUI01004027.1:24242-47248 GCA_002335545.1 Apodemus speciosus
GAGAGAGAGAGAGAGAGAGAGAGAGAGAGAGAGAGAGAAAGCGCATGAAAGCACACGCACATGCATATCCATGTGGAGGCCAAGGTTTGTTATTTATTTATTTATTTATTTATTTATTTATTTATTTATTTATTTATTTATTTAAGATAGGATCTCTTACTGTCCTGAAACTCACCAATTATACTAGATTGGCTGGCCAGAAAAGCCCCAATGATCAGGCTCACCAGTGATGGTAAAACAAACACTTGACATTTTACCTGTTTGTTTGTTTGTTGGTTGGTTGGTTGGTTGTTTTTTGTCTGTTTTTTCTTTCTTTTAATACTGGTTCTGGGGATTAAACTTGGGCCATGACTAATGAATTATCCTTCTAGAGTATAGTTCTTAGACTTCCAAATATATTTTACACTCAAATGTGCTGAATTGATATTCTTGCTATATTTGTTTTATATACATCAATTCTTATAAAGTCCAAATGAAGAAGGGTATGTATGTATTTCAGTTATAAAGTTGTTCTTAAATAATGAGATTAGTTATTTTTGAGAGATAACAATGGTTCTCAACATTTTAAGCAAATATTTTGATTTTTAATAGCTGCCATAAAGGCCGTAATATAATTACAAGATTTGTGTATACTGAGCCTCCAAGGTAATAAAGTCAGGCTTTCAAAGAGTGGAAAAGAAAAGTTAAGAGACTCAATGAGGAAATGGTTTAACAAGGACAAGATTGGGGCATGGTTTTGCTTAAGTTAATATGGATACTGCAACTGATGACTAATGCAATCTTTTACATTGATTTCATGGCTGTTAATTCAGTATATGGGGAGAATGAGAGATTCTTGTGTGATAATGAGCCTCACAGATGTATGGCCTGATTAGGTAAGGAGTTTTTTTTCTCTGAAGTTCACAGAAGTAAAGAATCTACAAATCTGGTGTTAAATTCATAAACACTTCATCAGGGCTTCTGTCTTAGTTAGGATTTCTTTTGCTGTGATGAAGCATCATGACTAAAACAACTTGGGGAAGAAAGGGTTTATTTACCTTAATCACAGTCCACTGAGGGAAGCCAAGGCAGAAACTGAAAATTAGGGCAGGAACTTGAAGGCAGAAGCTAATGCAAAGGCCATGGAGAGGTATTGGTTACTAGTTTGTTCCTCRTGGCATGCTCAACCTGCTTTATTATAGAACCCAGAACCACCGGTGTGGGATGGGCCCAGCCCATTAAGGGTCCACAATGGGCTAGGCCCTCCCACATCAATCACTGATTTTAAAAATGCCTTACAGGCATGCATGCAGCCTGATCTTATGAAGGCATTTTTCACAATTGAAGTTTCCAAATGACTCTTACCCAAGTGAAGTTTACATAACACTAGCCAGCACAGCTTGCTGGGTAACTAGTAGAATATACTAACTTGGAGGACTAGGTCTAGTCTCCCAATATTCTACAAGTATCTTGTGTCAGATGCTAGTTATCTGGTTTAATTTAGTAAACCTAAGGAATTATATTTGATAATTACTAAGTGTCAGTGAACATATAATTAATAGTGAATGTTTCTTGATTCTTCAGGAGAGTACAGGAAAACCTAATGATAAACTGTCAGTTTTCTTACTTCTGTGTAATTCCTTTGAAGGATTTTCCACTAGTAATATTTTACACAGCATGTGTGAGGTAAATGGCAAGCTGGTGTTGGAAAGTAAACATTAAGGTTCATTCCTTACCTAGAGTCAAAGAATGTTGAAGGAGAGGTTAACAGAGGTGGAGACAGGGATAGCATCAGGAGAAGCAGTCACTGAGCACAGGACCTGAATGCCCTTCCTGTGAACTGCTGTAAATTGGATCTGACTGTCCAATGAGTATATAACCTATGATTATATAAAAATATTTAGTCATTGTTTCTTCCTTTACAGGATTGTAAATTTGAAGGGTAGAAATAATGACTCATTCATGGTTGGGCCATTATACTTATTACAGTCTCAGGCATATACTTACTAGTGTTTTCATTTTATTGTAAAGTTTATGTTGGCCATATATAAATGTATTGGAGTTATAGTAGAATTGTTCATTTTACGAAGCCACAATTACCGTGATACCAAAACCACAGAAAGATCCAACTAAGAAAGAGAACTTCAGACCAATTTCCCTTATGAACCTCGATGCAAAAATACTCAATAAAATTCTTGCCAACCGAATTCAAGAACACATCAAAACGATCATTCACCATGATCAGGTTGCCTTCATCCCAGGGATGCAGGGATGTTTCAATATACAGAAATCCATCAATGTAATTCACTACATAAACAAACTCAAAGAAAAAAACCACATGGTCATCTCATTGGATGCTGAAAAGGCATTTGACAAAATTCAGCATCCTTTCATGCTAAAAGTCTTAGAAAGAACAGGAATTCAAGGCCCATACCTAAACATAGTAAAAGCAATATACAGCAGACCAGTAGCCAACATCAAAGTAAACGGAGAGAAWCTTGAAGCAGTCCCACTAAAATCAGGGACTAGACAAGGCTGTACAATGTTTTAAGAAGGAGATCCTATCTTATTTTTCCTTAAACCTGACACATAGGGTTAGACTCCTGTAAATGGTCAATGAATGAATGGGAAGTGAACTAGAGGTTTTACTGTTAAAATAATGACGGTCACATTTAAATCTGTAAGCTCTATAAAGTACCAACATTGTTGCAACAAATGATCCAGAAGACAACAGGATCCTGCCTTACGAATATTGTTGTCATAGATATTCCTGGTTGCCTAGAAACAAAAATATGCAGTTATATAAAGCTTTACTGGCTTATGCTGACAATATTTTCTTTTCTTTTTTTATTGAATATATTCTTTATTTACATTTTATTTACTAATCAGAAGTCAGCCCACTTCTTTGGATTCAGAAAGCATCCACTCTGAAGAGGCCTAGAATCTGTAGCTTTTATAGTTTAATGTTTGTGAGGTCTGGCCTTGTTTCTCATAGCATTGGCATACATGCTTAGCTAGAGAAAGGAATTCCTGCAAAGTGAATGAATGGAAGGACCAATTGTAGATTAAGGGCACCATTCTTCCATTACTAGTAGTGGACACCTTTGCATGGTTCTGATGGGCAAGCTTGTTACTCAAGATGTTCTCTTAGAACTCATTGTCATGGTCAGGCAGTAGTGGCACACGCCTTTAATCCCAGCACTTGGGAGGCAGAGGCAGATGGATTTCTGAGTTCGAGGCCAGCCTGGTCTACAGAGTGAGTTCCAGGACAGCCAAGGCTACACAGAGAAACCCTGTCTCGAAAAACAAAAACAAAAACAAACAAACAAAAAAAGAACTCATTGTCACACAGTATGTGGTGATTTGAATAAAATGGCCCTCATAGCCTCATGGGGAGTGGCATTATTAGGACAATGGCCTTGTTGGAGTAACTGTGGCCTTTTTGGAGGAAGTGCATCACTAGGGGTAGGTTTTGAGGTTTCAAATGCTCAAGCCAGGCCAAGTGTACCACTCTTTCAAACTCCCTACAGATCTGGATGTAGAACTCTCAGCTATTCCCCAGCACCATATCTGCACACAGGCTGTCATGCTTTCTGTCAGGATGACAATGGACTAAACTTCTAAACTATAAGCCAGCCCCAGTTAAATAAAGTTTAGCCCCGGTTAAATAATAAAGTTTCCTTTTTTAGGGCATGGTGTTTCATCAATAGTAACCATAACTAAGACACAGTTCCTGGTATAACTTTTCTGTTTCTGTCTCAGCCATTTCAGAAGAACATGGCAAATATTATCTAGTACAGAATTCATTAACAGAGATTCATTAATTTCTTGATATAGGCACTAATAAAAATTGAACAATAAAACTGATTTATACATAATAATATGTAAAAGTTTCAGACTTTGGACAATAATGGCAACTTTGGAATGTGTGAAAATGGGAAAACATAGAATACAATATTTGATCTGGCTCTTCAGACCCCTTCTTCATGGGTAGTGTTATCAAGATAAGAGATAGTGTTGATCTGTTGATGAACAACCTGTGAGTGCATAGAGTCAGTGTGGGACTGTTTAGTTTCTAGTTGGATATGCGATTTTTTGCTTTTGTCATTTGTGACAGAGTGAACACTCAGTGTGACAGTAAAGAATAACACGTCCTCTGTTGTATTTCAGTGTAGGCATAAAGTTTTTGCACACTGTGTAAGGTTTATCCTTGGGTTTTCAAATGTTGATTTCTTTGCCCTCTATCTTGTTTCAATCTGGATATTGCATTATAATGCTTATGCCAAGAGTCTCCTGTCTCAAGTTTGTGTAAGCAGTTCCTACCATTTATTCTTTGTCTTGTCAATAAATGCTGATCACCCAATGACTGGCCAGAATAGAGAATAGGGCGGGATGTCCACCAGCCAGAAGAAGGAGAGAAGCAGAGATTCAAATCAACCAGTGGTATGGAGGAATTAAGCCATGAAGAAGGGGTCTGAAGAACCAGATCAATAAAAATATGCAAGTATCATGAGGTGGGGCTGGGAGGTAGCCAGATTAGCATAGGAGGTCAAGATAGATCATTTAACTACTCAGCTATTGAGGTGCAGTTTTGAATAAATCTTATTTTTTCCATGTGGTTATTGGGGAATAGCATAAAGTAAAGAAATACAGCAGCCTGAATAATTCACTGTTTATATTTATGTTAGGGATAATTCATTTACACTTCTGGCTTCAGACATTCATTTATATATAAAAGAGAGCTCATTTTATCCTCATGGAAATGTGAAAGGCTGTTCTGGTGATTTTATGTATTTTGCATAGCTTCAGGAGTAAAAGGAAGGTTATAAAGAAAAGTAAAAAGAATCAGTTCTATTTTGAGTGAAGGCCTGAGAAAAGGAAACCTATTCTGGAGCAGTTGTTGAACATTTAGCCACTATTTTAGATACAGTTGGGAACAGCTTCTCAACAAGAGTTTATTTTTCAGATCAATGTTTCACAGGTAAACTGACTATAACATTCACAACACTGCTAGCAGTCATGTTACTTATGCTATCACCAGTGACCAACCAGCACTGAGCACAGTTTAGTGATGATGCAGCAAAAATCACCCAAAGTACTAGTTGATAAATGATGTCTCTTGACAACACTGTCAATGCAACATTCACATTCATTAGTGGCGGGAAAAATCTTAATTACAGTTACCATGGACTGAAGATGTACACTTGGAATCATCACATGGGGTCCTGGTATGCCTTTTCAGTTATATCCCAGCTATATCAGAAGAACCTAGGAAACAGTATTAGTCAAAATGAGATAAGTGTTCTGACTCATAGCTCTCTGAARGCTCTAGGTATAGCTCAGTGCAGAGCCAATCACAGGGCCCCAGGTAGAAACCCTATCAATGAAGGAAAAAAAATACAAAAATACAAAAAGTAAGGTTTCTTTAAAGATTGCCTTACTGAAGGGGATTGTAACCCCATAGGAAGAACAACAATATCAACTAACCAGACCCCTCAGAGCTTCCAGGGACTAAACCACCAACCAAAGAGTATACATGGGTAGGTCCATGGCTCCCATTACATATGTAGCAGAGGACTGCCTTATCTGGCATCAATGGGAAAGGAGGTGCTTGGTCCTGTGGAGGCTTGTTGCCTCTGCAAAGGGAAATGCTAAAGGGGTAAGGGGGGAGTGGGTGGGTGAGTACCATCTTAGAGGCAAAAGGGGGGGATAAAATGGGGGTTTGTGGAGGGGAGAATGGGAAGTGGGACAACATTTGAAATGTAAATAAATAAAATAATCAATAAAAAGAGAATAGATTCGTATTAAGATGATGTGTACATGGCTGGCCCTGACCGATGACATCCACATAATGATGTCTCATTCTTTTTGTTGCCTTCAGAAATTTTATGAGCTGATACCAGTTCCTGAGTTTCATGTCCCAGCTGTTTCTTATCAATTCCACATTGTAAGAAACGCAGCAGATGTTTAGATTTCCAGTACACCCCATTAGCTATTTAATGTTTGGTTATGATGAAAGTTGTGATCTCATTCAGTTTTATCCTCCTTTCATATCATGGGGTCAACATTAAGAGAATCAAAGATGTGCTAAAGTGTGCAGCTACGTAAGTCTGGAATTTGACTTTCAGGCTTTTGATTTTACACTCTTGAGGGCAACGTGTCAATCTAGAGAAATGTGAGGCATTGTGCACTGACCACTGAGGCTCCAGCAGTTATGCATTTGTTCTCACTCATCTACGGGGCTTTCAATTAAGCTTTAACATAAAGTAAGGCTTTGTTGGAATAGATAATATTCCATAAAATGTCCTATCAATAAAAGCAGCATTTGAATATTATTAAATAACATACTGACTGTCAGTTTAACTTTTTTATATAATTAAAATATAATTACATCATTTCTCCTATTCCTTCCCAACTTCACCTTTTGCATTATCTTCTTGTTTTGGTAGAGTAGATTTTTTTTACTTGTATGAATCCTTTTCTCCAAGTATCATTAGATCAACTTTTCCTCTTTTCTTTAATATTTCTCTAACTTAGTTCAGGCAGTATAAGCCCTTATCATTTTTTTTAAACCTTTATTTGTTCATTTACCTATTGCATCATTCTCTCATTTTAATTCCCTCCATACCAACTACATACCAGCTGCTTTTTTACTTTACCTTAATCTGTAGTTTTTTTCTCAGAACCATCATTAAGCCTTTCTTGTTCTTTCTAAAACTTTGAGAGGCTAAGCTGTGTTAAACATTCTTGATGCTATCTCTCTCTCTTGTGTTATCTATGACAAGGCTATTGAAAGAGTTGTTGCAAACCTATATGTAGGCAGCAGCTGCCCTCAACATCTTGAACATAACCACTTTGGGGATATCCAGAGGACATATTCTTGACATCATACTAGAATAATTTCATACTTACTCAACTGCTAGAAGCCATGGCATAGTTTTTGCTTACCTCATACCTTCATTTTTTCCCTCCCATTGCTACAAAAAGAACCTAAGCACAGTATTTTCCTCACTCATGCTTAAATCCTCTGTTGCCTAAAACTCAATCCAGACTCTGATTTAGTGCTATTATTTAGTATTCTGCCTCACAGATGGACAAATGTACCATGAGTTCCTTGTACAGCTTTTGCATCCTGAAATTTGAATAGGTCTATATTTGGATTGTATTTTGGATTTTATCCCATTCTTGTTATTTCTAGACTCATGCTCACAGTAACTACTCTTGTGTGTCATTTTTCTATTTCCCAGGGTGAGATTTCTTCATCATTCTCTTCCTGTGTAGAAGGAAGGAGGATCTGTCATGCAGCTTAATTCCTGAGACGTCCACTCACCTTTTTCTATGCATTAAATTAATATTTGCTGAATCTCATGGCTTTCCTTTTCTCCCCTTTAAAGGATATTCTTTCTAGTAACTCCCTAGGAACATGACATAGGGAGGTAAGTTTGCTATATTTGTGCTTATTGAAAATTGATTTATCTAGGTATATATGCATTCACATAATCTAGATTGAAAATAATTTTCCTTTTAATGGTATTGTGTTTACAAATTAAATATTGCTGAGGTTTCTCTGTGGAAACCTTGATACTCAATGTGAGAAAAATTTATGACATCACACCTAAGTATATATACCCTTATTAGTAATTTGCCAGCTCATGAATTAGAAGATACACTGCTGCATTTGACTCTGAAAGGTATTTGTTTGTTTGGTTGTAGGCGACTGTGCTGGAATCTGCTCTGTAGACCAGGCTGGCCTTGAACTCACAGAGATTCACCATTTTCTGTTTTCAGAGTGCTGGGATTAAAGGCTATGTGCTAATATCCCTGGCTGAATAATTTTTTTAAAAATACATTAATTCCTTCCTACCATTTCCTTTTTGGATTTCTATTAGTTTGATCATTGCTACTTTATATGTCATTGCTACTTTATATGTCATTGCTACTTTATATACTATCTATGCCATTGCTTGCCCTCTCATATTTTTGTCTTTATTCCTTTGTAATATACTTTAATATCTTATTGATTTTGATATTCCAGATCTGTTCCTTACTCATAGCTTTGTTTTTTAACTTTCCCTGATGTTGCATGGGTCAGTTTATCATCATTTTGTCATGAAGATTATTTGAAAAGATCATACCAGTGTAGAATAAGAAGCAGAGTTTACTCTATTTCCTGGACATGGCAGTGGTATTCATTAACTTTGAAGAACAGGAAGAATGGTGCAAGATTCCTCAAAACCCTAGAATGTTGAAGCTTTACCTTGAATACACTGAATACCATATAAATTGCCTAGGTTTTCTCCAGAAAGATTTTTCAGCTTCATATTTCTACAACCAGCAGTGTTTTGTTGGAAACTTGGACATGAAGAGCTGGCTGGACTGCATGGATGGTGAATTTGAGAGAGGCTTTGGAAAGGGAAATAGGTTATAGGGAAACAAGATTTGTTCCTCTGTACCACCTCATTCTATCCATCACCACTATTTCTTCTCCAAGTTCTTAAATTTCTCTTAATGTGTACCTGACACACGTGGATAGGCCTTGTTGTTTGTTTGTTTTTGTTTTTTTTTTGTTTTGTTTTAATAGCCATGCCTCCTGTTTGGCTAGCTATTTACATAACTTTAAAAATATTTAATAGGAATTTACGAATGAGAAGGCACAGATATATTTTTCTCAAAAAAGTAAAATTCCTCTACTGTATTAACTCCATATGGCTTCTACAATAAATTACCAGAACTATTGTGTATTAAAACAACAAAAGTTTATTTTTCCACAGACATAGAAGACAGGCATTTGAAATCAGTACATGAATAGGCCATGCTTTCTCCTGTGGTCCAGGCTAGGACCTATTCCTTAAAGAGACTGGTATAACAGCTGGTCACTTCTTCATTCTTAGATTTCTTTCATATGGTCACTTTTCTGTTTTTGTTCCATTTGCTTCATCTTATAAGGACACGTGATTCCATGCCTCAAGGTCATTAACTTATTCTTGCTCACATAGTCAGTTTTGTTCATATAATACAATTGTGTTACAAATTCTAGGCTTTCAGTCATAGCTATCCTTTGGATGGATACAATTTAGCCTCCCACAGTACAACTTCAGATGAAAGGATCAGTATAGCTATGGTAAGAGGTCTGATTAGTATGGGTTTCCTAAAAAATACAGACTTTGAATGGTGAGCTCATTTTCTTCATGTCAAACACCATTCTCTAACTTGTTTCTCTACTGTCCATTGGCAAAAGATTTCTTTCTAATATCATCTACCTCAACAAAGACCCAAGAGGAGGAAATGAAATCTTTTATTTTCCTTAATGAAAGCATGTGTCTATACTGTGGAAAATACCCAGAGTGAACTGTCTTATTCATTTAGTTATCTGCTATCTATTCCTGATTGTTTTCTTTACATTTTATGCCTATACTTTTTCAATGTATTTATGCTTCCAACTTTCCATTGTCTCTAAATGTCCACCAGTTTATTTCTCTAATGAAAGGATAATAGGTACATTAACAAACTCTTTTCAGTTCCCATTTATGTTACATTACATTTAATGGGACCCCTGCTAACCGCATGGTCACTATTTTATAAACCATGGAACATACCCCAGGATGAGAAGTTACTTACTCTAAAACACACAGGTAGTGAATGGGAAACCCATTTAAAAAGTTGACATGTGCCAGACTTTGTAGACTTTCAACTATAAAACACCATTAAAGCGGTCTGTGATCTAAAAATCTGTAGATTTGAATCTTGCACAAAAAATTTCTTGTCTGTGGGTTCATTTTAATAATGTGACTCTAAACACAGCTCACAGCCACAAAATTTCAAACATGAAAAAGGAAAAAAAGCTCAAGAGAATCTGTGATCTCTAGGCAGGCAGCTTCCTCAACTCCTCCCATATGTTAGTAATTTGCAATATGCCTGTGTTGGGAAAGAGTCCCTGCTTTCCTCTGTTTGTTACAGCATCTCTTCTGTCATGAGGACTCCAGTGCTTTGGCAAAGTAAGAATGTAGAATTTTAAAAGTGCATCTAAAAATGTGTTTCTCCTGCTGTAGGAAGTAAATTTTAGAAGTTTGACAGTTGGGCATACAGATTTGAAGAAGAAAAAATTAATAGGGATGCCAGAATTTCACTTGGAAATATAAAACACCCCCAAAATAGGAAAAGGTGACAATCAATTTGGAGAATCATTTATGAGCTGGTATATAATAACATGATTTGAATTCCATTTTGAATATGCAACATTTCACAGAGTTCTAAGTCAGGATCTGAAACAAATACAGTGGTCCAAATAGTCTCTACCCTGAATGCCAATTTTTTCCCTTAAAGTTGCACAGATTCTGCACATATTTCCAAAGGAAATATTTCTGATACAACTGAGGGAGTCATGTGTCGGTAATTCGAACTGACAGAACTACCAGAATTGATGATGCACCTTATTCCTCACTGCCCCACAAAAAATGGAACAGAGCCTGTGTATATCCTAATCAATGCTTAACGCTCTCTCTTATTTTATACTTTTACTCAACTGATTCATAAAAATCTATACATGAATTAGCAGGGCACTATTTAATCTTTGTATCAAGTTAAGCATATTCAACTCCTCAAAAAATGTATCATTTTTATGGTAAAAAGGTTTAAAATATTTTCTAATTTTAAAAAGTATATACCATATTATTGTTATTTACAGCTATCTTTCTGAGGAARCATGTATCAAAATATTTCTATTTCCAACTATCTGTAACTTATTTGTATCTATCTGTAGCTGTATCATTGATCACCTTTTCACCACACTCCTGAGCCTCTAGGAACTGTTGTTTTACTTAGTGTCAATGAGGCCAACTTGTGTAGATTCTATGTGACTGAGATCTTGTTGTCTTTGTCTTTCTCTTTTCTGATAATAGCCCTGCCTAGTACAGTGAGATGATATCTGTGTTTTTAGTTTCATTTACCTGATGATTAGTGATGTTGAACATTTTTCTATATACTTACTTGGGCAATTTGTTTGGCTTCATGTACTRCTAAATTGAATTTGTTAGCTTATATTAAGACTATTGAGTGGTAGTTTTATTTTTGCTATTTATTTTTCCTTTGTTTGTTGTTTGTTTAATCACAGGAATGCTGGCATCCTTAAATGTGGAAGAATTCATTTTGTTATTATTTTGTTAACTTAAGAAGGATGTATATTATTTSTTAGAATGTTTAGCAGAATTTAGTAGTGACCTTAGTGTTGTCTTTGATGGAAAACTTCATTAGACATTCAAGTTTGTGCCTTGAAGCTGATCTGCTTGGGTTTTTCATTTCTCCATGATAAAGTCTTGATCATATGTAAATGTCCAAGAGTTTAGCACTTTTTCTAGGTTTTTCAAGTTGTTTGGCACATACTTGAATTCTTCTATTTTTGCTGCTTTTTATATAAACTCTACTTTTACCTGACACAAGTCCAGCTATTTCCACTCTTTTGGGGTTTCATTTGAATGGAAAAAAAATTCTTATTTCATTCCTTCATTTTCAGTTCTGTGTGTGTTACAGGAGAAATGAGTTTTCTGTAACCAACCTATACATGAATCTTAAAAGTCATCCATTCAATTATGATTTTTCCATTGGAAAATTTATACATGGTCCTACTCCAGCCACTCTGTAGCCTGTCATCTAACTTTATTTTTTTTATTATTTATTTATTTATTTATTTATTTATTTTTGTTTTTTTCGAGACAGGGTTTCTCTGTATAGTCCTGGCTGTCCTGGAACTCACTCTGTAGAGCAGGCTGGCCTCGAACTCAGAAATCTGCCTGCCTCTGCCTCCCAAGTGCTGGGATTAAAGGCGTGCGCCACCACCGCCCGGCCGTCCTCTAACTTTATTGTCTACCCTTTGTTGATCTCTTGATTTTAGTCTTTCACTAATTGCTATGCCTTTTGATTTATGGTTATCATGAAACTACCTAAATAATTTTTTGTTATTACTAGCAATTTGGATATGATAGTACTTATTCTAATGTTCAGAGTTATGACTAATATTTCCTCATTTCTAATAAAAGAACTATAAATTTGCACTTCATCCTCCCTAAATTTGTATTGTTATATTTTATAACATTATAGTTCCAGTATTTAATACATTAATTTAGCTATTTTCATACATCTATGTGATGCATTCTGGTCATGTCTTATCCTTTATTCTCTTTTATTCTTCTTCTTAATCCCACCACATGCTCAATATACTCCCCCTGTTTTGCTTTGTGATATACTATATTTAACAAGGACYACCCCAGGTGAGCACAAAGTAGAGAGTTGGCTACTGGATCCTATAATTGGGGGCTACATCAATGAATGCAATAGCTTTCTCTATTTCAACAGATTCTAAAATGACCTGGGTCCCATAAGCCTACTCCTTGTCCCAAAACTGAATGTTTTGGTCTCAGTCTTGTTAAGACTCTATGCAAGTAACCAGTGCTGTCAGTTCATGAGTTCCACAATTTTGTCATACTCGTAAGAGCATTTCATAGACTTCCTTTCTTTGTTCAGCTCTTATGTCTTTCTGATTCCTTTCTGATTCCTTTCTGTAATGCTTCCTGGATCTTAAAGGGAGTCAGTCATGGGCTGTCTCAGTTAAGGTGGAACATTCAACAGTCTTTAGCCTCTATGATTATCTGCATTGATCACTGCTGAAGAGAAATCTTAGATGAAGACTGAGGATAGCATATGAGTATGAACATAAACATACGTATTTAGTTGGTAGTTGAACAATACCTTCATTAAGAAAACAAAAGTAGTAAGATCAACTCTGATGTCTTATGGTATCCATAACCATGAACCTATTTCCAAATCCCTAGAAATTAATGGGTTACTTCTAGAAGAGCTATGCCTCTAGTTTACCAATACAAAAATCTTTCCTGGCAATTGCTATTATAGCAACCAAGGTCCAAATCTAAAAACAAAAAAAGGAAAATAAGATTTATTTCAGTCTTTTTTCCATACCTGTATTGCAACTTCTCTCCTTGTGAAGGATAGCTAGCAGGATGATATTTCAGGATCATTCCAACATATATTCTCTGTATTCTGCAACTAACATGTGTGGTACCTTAGTAATAGGGCCTTACTATCCAGTTCTCATTGGCAACCAATAGCTATTATATGTATAGGAGTTTTTTGGGAGGGGTAGCAACTGAGCTTTCTGGAACAACAGCTTCTAGGGAGGTTCTACACACTAGACAAATGAATTTTATTTAATTACCATGGATTCTGGAATTAGCATCATTCATCTCTACATAGGAATTTTGTCTTTTAAATTTAAGTTGTATAATTAGTTTATAATGTGATAGATTTTGGTGTGGTTCTTCACATCACATTAGTTTTGGTTAACACTCTCTGGTAAATCCCATGCTGAGTTTCTTTCTTTCTTTTTTTCCTCACTGTTGTATCTATGTGAATTTGGAATTGGTTTATAAGTTGAAATTTTCTTATAAGCTGAATTTTTCTTATCTTTGTTTTGAATGAAGTCACTGTTTTTTTTCTTTCAATGGAGATATTTACAATGCTTAAAAAAGAATAAATTGTAGTAAGGTTGAGGTATCTTTCTCCCCTGTAACTGAAGTTTAGGCTTCAAGCTCTATCTGTACTCCTTTTCTTAAGAAGCTACTGTTATCAATAAAAGTCAGTATCCAGGGCTYAGCATGCTGAGTTAGAAGACTGTGGTCCAAAATTTTCAGGGGGCAAAGAACATTCCTCTAAATACTAAAGTCTGCATACAAAAAATAGTTAACACTGGATAATATAGAGAAAACTGAAGTATCCCATTTAAAACCTAGTTAAGAGACCACTTTCTTCACCTTTACTCAACATAGCACTTGAAAGAGGAACAAGTCAAAGTATCCCTACTTATATATAACATGATCTGATCAAGTCATTATGGACTATTAGATATGATAAATACTCTCAGCAATGTAAGAGGATATAGAAACCAGCAAGTATCTATATGTAAACAACATATTTTCTCAAAAAGAAATGAAAAAAAAACTCATTTAAAAAAGCTTCRAATGGAAGAGCTAGTGGAAGGACTGAAGGAACTGAAGTGGATTGCAAGCCCATAGGGAAAAAATATCAACTGGATCATCCAGAGCTCCCAGGGACTAAACTACCAACCAAAGTGTATACATGGAGTTATCCATGGCTCTAGCTACATATGTACCAGAGGATTGCCTTATCTGGCATCAATGGGAGGGGATGTCCGTGATCCTGTAGAGGCTTGATGCCCTAGTGTAGGGGGATGCTAAAGAGTGAGGTGGGAGTGGATGAGTGGGTGGAGGAGAACCCTCATAGAGGCAAAGGGGAGGGGTCCACTCTCTAGCTGTTCCACATCCTACACCCACTTGTCTCCAAGAGGATGTTCCATCCCCAATTCCCACTCCACCAGACCTCCCTACTCCCTGGGTCCCCATGTCTCTTGAGGGTTAGGTGCATCTTCTCTGATTGAGTCCAGACCCAGCAGACCTCTGCTCTATATGTGTTGTTGGCCTCATATCAGCAGGTGTATGCTGCTAGTTGGTGGCTAAGTGTCTGAGAGATCCCAGGGGTCTAGGTTAGTTAAGAATGCTGGTCTTCCTATAGGGTTGGTTGCCTTCCTCCTCAGTTTCTTCCAGCTTTTCCCTAATTCAACCACAGGGGTCACCAGCTTCAATGTCTCAATCTCACTTGGGAGGGAGAGGAAAACAATCATAGAAGTGKGGAGGGAGGGAGCTGGGTGAGAAAGTGGACAGGGAGGGGAAGAGGAGAACATGATCAGGTATTGAGGAGAGGGGAACAGGACTGAAGCCCTGAGGACCAGCAGAAAGAATGGAAACAGGTAACCTTGGGATGTAGTTGGTAGTGGTGGTGGTGGGGAACCCTCTAGAATGTGCCAGAGATCTGGGAGGTGAGAGACTCTCAGGACTCAAAGGGAAGGACCTTAGATGAAATGCAATACAGTGGGGTGAGGGAACTTGTAGAGTCCACCTCCAGTAGAAAGACAGGACATCAAGTGGAGGGATGGGGTTGCCATCCCACAGTAAAAAACTCTGACTCAGAATTGTTCCTGTCTGAAAGAACTTCAGGGACAAAATTGGAGAAGAGCCTGAGGAAAAGGAGGTCCAGTGAAGACAGTCCAAATTGGGTTCTAGTTCACAGGGAGGCCCCAAGGCCTGACACTAATACTGGTGCTATGATGTGCTTACAATCAGGGGCTCATGATGACTGCCCTCCAAAAGGCATAATAAGCAGCTGAAGGAGTCAGATGCAGATATTTACACCCAATCAATGGACAGAAGGTTGGGAGGTTTTTAATGACTTCTGTCTCCTTAGGGGATATGGGCCTGTTCAGATAGTTTACCTGGTCTTGATTTAACTTTGGTACATGGTATCTAGAAAATCATCCATTTTACCTAGATTTCCAGTTTTGTTGAGTATAGGCTTTTGTAGTAGGATCTGATGATGTTTTGGATTTCCTCAGTTTCTGTTGTTATGTATCCCTTGTTATTTCTGATTTTGTTAATTTGGATACTGTTGCTGTACCCTTCAGTTAGTTTGGCTAGGGGTTTATCTATCTTATTGATTTTTCTCAAAGAACCAGTTTTGGTTTTGTTGATTTTTTATCAGTTTCTTTCTTTCTATTTCTGCCCTGAGTTTGACTATTTCCTGCCTTCTACTCCTCTTCAGTGTTTGCTTCTTTTTGTTCTAGGGCTTTCAGGTGTGGTTAAGTTGCTAGTGTAGGATCTCTCCAATTTCTTTGCAAGTGCACTTAGTGCTATAAATTTTCCTTTTAGCACTGTTTCCATTGTGTCCCATAAGTTTGGAAATGATAAACAAATAAAATTAATTAAAAAAGCTTTAAAACAAAAAATAAAACTCAAGAATAAAACTAAACAAAGAGGTGAAAACTTTAAGATCTGAAGAAAGAAACTGAAGAAGATACTTGAAAAGCAAAATATTCCATCTTCCTGGATTGTTAGAATGGATGCTATGCAAGCAGCCACATTGTTAAAAGCAATCTACAGATTCAACATAATATCAATCAAATCAAAATTACAATTTTTACAGAAATAGAAAAAAATCATAAAATTAATAAAGAAGCACAAAAAACCCCCATATAGTTAAAGCAATCCTGCACAGTAGATACAATGCAGGAGGCATCAAAGTACCTGATTTTACTTTACAGCAGGGCTATTGTAACATAAGCAGCATATGCTGGTACAAAAAAAAAAAAAAAAAAAAAAAAAAAAAAAAAAAACTTCAGACCACTAAGATTGAATCAAAGATTTGGAAACACATGCATGCACTCATGTATACACACACACACCTTAAAAACTTGTGTGTAAGTTGTAACACTTACATTGGAAAAAAATCCTTTAATAAATAGTACTTGGAAATTTGAATGTCCATCTCTGGAAGAATGAAACTAGATCTCTATTTCTGTGAATCATTAAGGGCCAAAATATTGAAATTGCTACAGAAAAACATAGGTAAAGGCAAAAAGAATTTTTGAAAAGAATTCCAAAGGCATTGAAATAATCCTAAAATTTTGCCAAAAGGATCCCACAAAATCAAAATGTTTCTGCACAGCAAGGGAAACAAGCCATTGGCCAAGTGAAGAGACAGGCTACAGAATTGGAAAATTGCCAAGTTTTAGGGGATTAATACTCCTGGAATTAGAGCAATTCCAGAGCCTTCTCTGTAGATAGACCTGGAGATGTGGCATATTAGGATCTTCCCAATGTTAGGGTTCACCAATTCAGTACTTGATTCTAGAACAAAGTCTTGTATTGACCAGTGACTATTATCTGAAACTACACTGTGCTGCCTAAGGCCAGAGGACTGTTGGTGAAGGTCAGCACTGCTCATAAATTATATCAGTTGTCAATATCTTCAGGAAATTGTTTGGAAGTTATGTCTACAAGGAAAGGTGGACTTGAAAAACACATTTTATTTAGCATTAGGAAATATTAATCTATTAAAAATTAATCAGAGATATCTCAACCAAAAGYAATAAGGACAGCACTGTTCATAATGAGAAATAGGATTACAAATAGAACATTACTGAGTCCTATTTATATGAATGATTAACCAGGAAGGAAGATAAACCATCAGCAACAGTATAACTGAGCAACTGTCAGAAAATGCTCTGTGAAATCCATCCTCCATGCCAGCATGTAGCTTAGTTTGAGGATGAAAAATGTTAAATGCAAGGTAGAATCCAGAATTTACTGCATTCTTACTACCCCATACCACTGTCTGGTTAAATCATTGATATTCATTATTCAGCCCAGTTGAAGCTCAGAAATAATAGGCTAATTTATAATAAATAGGCTAGATAAACCTAGATATATGCAGATAAAATCAGTCCTAGATAAGAAATCATTACAGAATAACCCTCAGATTTCCCATTTTTCCTCTAGGTAGCTAGCAAATCCCATCAGTTGGAATTTTCAAGAAATTCTACTTAGGATTAAAATTGCTGTAAATCTCCATTTGAGGATGAATGGCCCTGGAGTTCTTTTTTCTCTATGGTACATGTACTAGGAAGCCTATCATTTTCTTGTTGGTTAATAGGTTTGAGTCCTTCAGATATCTATTAATGAGGAAATCCCTACATATTGGCTCTATGAATCTTGAAAATCTTTATAAGTAAACAGTCCTTATGAGAAAAAATTGTCAAATCATGACTTGAGACAAGATGGGAAAACTGAATGTTGAAGAGAATGTGATATATTTTATTTTTATTTATTTTTTATTAGATATATTCTTTATTTACATTTCAAATGTTGTCCTCTTTCCTGGTTTCCCCCCACCCCCGAAAATCCCCTAACACATCCCCCCTTCCCTGCTCACCAAACCACACACTCCTGCTTCCCTGTCCTGCCATTCCCCTATACTGAGGTATCTAGCTTTCCTAGGACCAAGGACCTCGCCTCCATTTGTTGTCCAACAAAGTTATCCTCTGCTACATATGCATCTGGAGCCATGGGTCCCTCCATGTGTACTCTTTGGTTGGTGGTTTAGTCCCTGGAAGCTCTGGGGGTACTGGGTGGTTCAAATTGTTGTTCCTTCTATGGCACTGCAAATCCCTTCAGCTCCTTGGGTCCTTTCTCTAGTTCCTCCATTGGGGACCCTGTGCTCAGTTCAGTGGTTGGCTGAGAGTATACCCCTCTGTATTTGTCATGCACCGGCAGAGCCTCCCAGGTGACAGCTATATCAGATTCCTGTCAGCAAGTACTTGTTGGCATCCACAATAGTATCTGGGTTTTGTAGCTGTATATGGGATGGATCCCTAGGAGGGACCGTCTCTGGATAGTCTTTCCCTCTGTCTCTGCTCCACACTTTGTCTCTGTATCTCCTTCTGTGGGTATTTTGTTCCCCCTTCTAAGAAGGACCAGAGTATCCATACTTTGTTCTTTCTTGCTGAGCTTCATTTGGTTTGAAAAAGGGGGTTTAGTTCTCATTAATGAACAAAGGAAATCATGATGAGAATTAACAGTATATTCTAGCCATCAAAAGATTGAAGGTTGTCATTAGAGATGAAGAATTTCCCCGCTTGGAGGAAATAAAGCATGGAGTAAAACCATCTCTTGACAGGAACACTGTTGATGACTTCAGCTCTAGGAATGTGCTAAAATGACTACATAGTTGCCCCACAACAGGAGTTGTTTGCTCTTTAACCCAAACAGAACTATTTATAGAATGGTTCAGATTTTAAAATGTCCCCATACATAATATAACCATTTACTTAGAACAGTGATCTCTCAACTCTGGTTAAATATTACAGTGACTCAGAGAGCTTTTAAAATGTACTTATGCCTAGACATTTCCACCTTCTAAAACCAGAACCTTGGTGATTAGATGAAGGTATCCATAATTTTAAATACTTTCCAAGTGACTCACATATTCAACAGGGATTGAGAGGCCCTTACCTGAGGAATCCTTCCTTTTCTGAACTTAGCTGAATTTTCTATTGTTACATACACAAAAGTATAACACATTCAGAAATATAAACTGTCATATTTTTTTTTAAAAAATTATCTATGTGCATTTATCTAACAATAGTCTCTTTTTAATTTCCCCAAATATGATAGTATTTAAAAGCTTCTGTGTTCTTATATTAAGTGGAATATAGAAGTTTTATTTAACATAAACCTTGTGGTTTTCCTTGGGCAAACCTGAGTCCATGAAGATTCCTTAGCTATACTTACATTTTCTTTTAATGAGGTAATTATTTTGCCAAGTGTGGAGCTAAGAGCTTTACTATGTGTACAACAGTGAATTAAATTGGTGCACAGCAGTTGCAGTAATCATTAAACTCKCTTGTTTATTAGATTTGATCCTTTGAATTATTTTACCACTTAGCCATGAGACCCTGGATTCACACTAATATCTTTAACCCTTTTCCAATTGCTTCTTGAGAGACAGTTTTACTTTTTACACTGACATGGTTGTGGGTTTCATGCTAATAGCATGCCTTTTCTTTTTGGTAATTCCTGAGAGGAAAAACAAAACCAAACATGGTCAATTATTTCCAAGGAATTTCTCATGTGTCCTCATGATTTAAATATTGTAAATAAAAGACGTCAGACATAAGTCCTAACAGGACATTTTTAGAGATAAATTTTATCTAATTTCTGAAGTATTTAACATGCAGAAATATATCTTCTGATGCTGATACCATTTCATGCATATTTTAAGAGACACACCTCTGCTTTGATTTTTATTATAAGAATTAGAAATTGGAGGCTGGAAGTATTGAATTTTCAATGACGATTAATTGTTGTGTTTGGTTTTCCATTATGCTCCAGAATCATGTTCATTACCACAGGATTCTAACTTAAAATGTTGAAACTCTTTAGCTTAGTATTTGGTTTAAATAATGGGGAACTTAATATGGAGAAGTCAAGTCTGTATTTAGCTCCTGATACAAATTATTATTAGTTCTTGCTATTAGACATGATTGGCAGCTGGCATCCCTTGTGCTATATAGTACACCCTACGAGCCTATGTACCCCAGAAAACACATGATCAAAAATCACTGGAAATTGCATAAGACAATTATACAACAAAACAGAACCAAATAAATCACCGAAAACCACTGGTTGTAAGTAATAATGCGTATGAGAAAGGAGTCAGTGTAGATAGGTGTGTGGGTTTATTTCTGGGTCTTTGATTCTATTCCATCGATAGGCCTGTCTGTCTCTGTACCAATACCATGATATTATTATCACTATTGCTGTGTAGTACTTGAGTTCAGGGATGGTGATTTTACCCAGAAGTTCTTTTATTGTTGAAAATTGTTTTGGTTATCCTGAGTTTGTATTTTTTCCATATGAATTTGAGAATTGCTTTTTCCATGTCTTTGAAGAATTGTGTTGGAATTTTAATGAGGATTGCATTGATTCTGTAGATTGCTTTTGGTAGGATGGCCATTTTTACTATATTAATCTTACCGATCCATGAGCATGAGAGATCTTTCCATCTTCTGATATCTTTTTCATTTCTTCTTCAATGGTTTGAAGTTCTTGTCATCTTTCACTTGCTTGGTTAGAGTTACACCAAAATGTTTTATATTATTTGTGGCTATTGTAAAGTGTACTGCTTCCCTAATTTATTTCTCAGCCAGGCTGTCATTTTTATAAAGGAAGGTTATTGGTTTGTTGGAGATAATTTTATATCTAGCTACTTTGGTGAAGTTGTTTATCAGCCATTGGAGTTCTCATGTAGAATTTTGGAAGCCAGTTATGTTTTTTTTTTTTTTGTAATGATACAAAAATTTTATTTTATTTTTTATTTGATATATTCTTTATTTACATTTCATATGATTTCCTCTTTCCTGGATCCCCTCTCTTGGAAAGTCCCATAAGCCCTCTTCCATACCCCTGTTCCCCAATACACCCCTTCCCACTTCCCTGTCCTGGTATTCCCCTACATTGCTGCACTGAGCCTTTCCAGGACCAGGGTCCTCTCCTTCCTTCTTCTTGGGCATCATTTGATATGTGAATTGTGTCTTGGGTGTTCCAAGCTTCTAGGCTAATATCCACTTATCACTGAGTGCATACCATGAGTGTTCTTTTGTGATTGGGTTACCTCACTTTGGATGATATTCTCGAGATTCATCCATTTGTCTAAGAATTTCATGAATTCATTGTTTTTAATGGCTGAATACTACTCTATTGTGTATATATAACACATTTTCTGTATCTATTCCTCCATTGAGTGACATCTGGGTTCTTTCCAGCTTCTAGCTGTTGTAAATAGGGCTGCTATGAACATAGTGAAACATGTGTCCTTATTGTATGCTGGGGAATCCTCTGGGTATATGCCCAGGAGTGGTATAGCATGGTCCTCTGGAAATGTCATGGCCAGTTTTCTGAGGAACTGCTAGACTGATTTCCAGAGTGGTGGTACCAGCTTGCAACCCCACTAGCAGAAGCAGTTCCTCCTTCTCCACATCCTAGCTAGCACTGGTTTTCTCCTAAGTTTTTGATCTTAGCCATTCTGACTGGTGTGAGGTGAAATCTCAGGGTTGTTTTGATTTGCATTTCCCAGATGACTAAGGATGTTGAACATTCCTTTAGGTGCTTCTCTACCATTTAATATTCCTCAGGTGAAAATTCTTTGTTTAGCTCTGTACCCCATTTTTAATGGGGTTATTTGGCTCTCTGTAATCTACCTTCTTGAGTTCTTTGTATATCTTGGATATAAGCCCTCTGTAGGATGGAGGGTTGGTAAAGATCTTTTCCTAATTTGTTGGTTGACATTTTGTCCTTTTGACAATGTCCTTTGCCTTACAGAAACTCAGTAATTTTATCAGGTCCCATTTGTCAATTCTTGACGTTAGAGCATAAGCTATTGGTGTTCTGTTCAGGAAATTTCCCTCTGTGCACATGTCCTCAAGGGTCTTCCCAGTTGCTTTTCTATTAGTTTCAGTGTCTCTGGTTTTATGTGGAGGTCCTTGATCTACTTGGACTTGAGCTTAGTACAAGGAGATAAGAATGGACCAATTTGTATTCTTCTGCATGCTGACCTCCAGTTGAACCAGCACCATTTGTTGAAAAGGCCATCTTTTTTCCATTGGATGGTTTTAGCTCCTTTTTCAAATATCAAGTGACTGTAAGTATATGGGTTCATTTCCAGGTCTTAAATTCGATTCCATTGATCTACTTGCCTGTCACTGTACTAATACCATTGCAGTTTTTAACACAATTGCTCTGTAGTACTGCTTGAAGTTCTTTTACTGTTGAGGATAGTTTTAGCTATCCTGGACTTTTTGTTAATCCAGATGAATTTGAGAATTGTTCTTTCTAACTCTATGAAAAATTAAGTTGGGATTTTGATGGGGATTTCAGTGAATCTGTATATTGCTTTTGGCAAGATGACCATTTTTAATATATTAATCCTGCCAATCCTAGAACATGGAAGATTTTTCCATCTTCTGATGTCTTGTTTGATTTCTTTCTTCAAAGACATGAAGTTCCTGTCATACAGATCTTTCACTTGTTTGGTTAGAGTCACACCAAGATACTTAATATTGTTTGTGGCTATTGTGAAGGGTGTCATTTCAATAATTTCTTTCTCAGCCTGTTTATCCCTTGAGTATAGAAAGTCTATTGATTTGCTTGAGTTAATTTTATATCCAGCCATTTTGCTAAAGTTGTTTATCAGCTGTAGGAGTTCTCTGGTTGAGTTTTTTGGGTCACTTAAGAATACTATCATATCATCTGCAAATAGTGATAATTTGACTTCTTCCTTTCCAATTTGTATCCCTTTGACCTCCTTATGTTGTCTAATTGCTCTGGACAGAACTTCAAGTACTATATTGAATAAATATGGAGAGAGAGGTCAGCCTTGTCTGGTCCCTGATTATAGTGCAATTGCTTCAAGTTTCTCTCCATTTAGTTTGATGTTGGCTACTGGTCTGCTATATATTTGCTTTTATTTTGTTTAGGTATGGGCCTTGAATTCTTGTTCTTTCCAAGATCTTTAACAAGAAAGGAAGCTGAATTTTGGCAAATGCTTTTTCA
>BDUI01004027.1:48229-59541 GCA_002335545.1 Apodemus speciosus
ATGCTGTTAAGCTGCTAGTGTATGCTCTCTCTCCAGCCTCTTTTTTGAGGCACTCAGAGCTATGAGTTTTCTTCTTAGTACTGCTTTCATTGTGTCCCATAAATTTGGGTATGTTGTGCCTTCATTTTCATTAAATTCTAAAAAGGTTTTGATTTCTTTCCTTATTTCTTCCTTGACAAATGTATCACTTAGTAGAGCATTGTTCAACTTCTATGTATATGTGGGCTTTCTGTTGTTTTTGTTGCTATTGAAGACCACCTTTACTCCATAGTGATCTGATAGCAGGCATGGAATTAGCTCGATCTTCTTATATCTGTTGAGGTCTGTTTTGTGACCAATTTTTTTTTGTGGTCAATTTTTGAGAATGTACCATGAGGAGCTGAGAAGAAAGAATATTCTTTTGATTTAAGATGAATTGTTCTATAGATATCTATTAAATCCATTTGGTCCAAAACTTGTGTTCGTTTCACTGTGTCTCTGTTTAGTTTGTGTTTCCCTGACCTTTCCATTGAGGATAGTGGAGTGTTGAAGTCACCCGCAATTATTGTGTGGGGTATGATGTGTGCTTTAAGATTTAGTAAAGTTTCCTTTACGAATGAGGGCGCCCTTGTATTTGGGGTATAGTCGTTCAAAATCGAGAGTTCTTCCTGGTAGATTTTTCCTTTGATGAGTATAAAGTATCCTTCTATGTCTTTTTTGATGACTTTTGGTTGAAAGTCTATTTTTTGGATATTAGAATGGCTACTCCAGCTTGTTTCCTGGGACTATTTGCTTAAAAAACTGTTTTCCAGCCTTTTACTCTGAGGTAGTGTTTGTGTTTGACACTGAGATGCATTTCCTGTATGCAGCAAAATGTTGGGTCTTGTTTAAGAATCCAGTCTGTTAGTCTATGTCTTTTTTATTGGGGGAATTGAGTCCATTGATGTTAAGAGATATTAAGGAATAATGATTGTTGCTTCCTGCTCTTTTTTGATGTAATTTTTATGTTTGTGTGGTTATCTTCTTTTGAGTTTGTAGAAAAAGATTAATTTCTTGCTTTTTCTAGTGTGTAGTTTCCCTCCTTTTGTTGGAATTTTCCATTCACCATCCTTTGAAGAGCTGGATTTGTGAAAGGATACTGTGTAAATTTGTTTTTGTCATGAAATACCTTGGTTTCTTCATCTATGGTAATTGAGAGATTTGCTCGATATAGCAGTCTGGGTTGGCATTTGTGTTCCCTTAGAGTCTGCATGACATCTGCTCTTCTGGTTTTCATAGTCTCTGGTGAGAAGTCTGGTGTAATTCTGATAGGTCTACCTTTGTTACTTGACCTTTTTCCCTTACTGCTTTTAATATTCTTTCTTTGTTTAGTACATTTGTTGTTTTAATTATTATGTGACAGGAGGAATTTCTTTTCTGGTCGAATCTATTTGGAGTTCTGTAGGTGTCTTGTATGTTCATGGGCATCTTTCTTTAGGTTAGGGAAGTTTTCTTCTATAATTCTGTTGAAGACATTTACTGGCCCTTTAAGTTGGAAATCTTCACTCTCTTCTATACCTATAATTCTTAGATTTGGTCTTCTCATTTTGTCCTGGATTTCCTGGATGTTTTGGGTCAGGAGCTTTTTGCATTTTTCATTTTCTTTGACTGTTGTGTCAATGCTTTCTATGGTATCTTCTGCATCTGATATTCTCTCTTCTCTCTCTTGTATTCTGTCKTTGATGCTTGGATCCATGACTCCTGACTTCTTTCCTAGGTTTTCTATTTCTCGAGTTGTTTCCCTTTGTGATTTCACTATTGTTTCTACCTCCTTCTTTAGATACTGGATGGCTTTGTTTAATTCCTTTACCTGTTTTGTTGTGTTTACCCTTAGTTCTTCAAGGGCTTCTCCCTGTTTATTTGTGTTCTCTTGTATTTCTTTAAGGGAGTTATTTATGTCCTTCTTGAAGCCCTCCATGAAGCCCTACATCAGCATCATGACCTGTGATTTTAAATCAAAATATTGCCTTCCAGGTGTGTTGGGGTATCCAGGATTGCTGTTGTGGGAGAACTGGGTTCGTGTGGTACCATATTGCCTTGATTTCTGTTAGCAATGTTCCTATGTTTGCCTTTTGCCATTTGGTTGTCTCTGGTGTTAGTTGGTTCTGCTGTCACTGGCTGGTGCTTGCCYCTCCTGTGTGCCTGCAGGCCTATATCAGCAACCCTTGGTGACCTGCTTTCCCCTGGCACAAATTGCTGTGGTGCTGCTGAGTTCAGAGGCACTACCCAAATTAATACAATCAGAAATGAAAAGGGAGACATAACAAGAGAAACTGGAAATTAAAAAAAAATCATCAGATCCTACTACAAGCGCTTATACTCAACAAAATTGGAAAATCTGGATGAAATGGACAATTTTCTAGACACATACCAGGTGCCAAAGTTAAAACAGGATCAGATAAACCATCTAAATAGTCCCGTANGCTTATACTCAACAAAATTGGAAAATCTGGATGAAATGGACAATTTTCTAGACACATACCAGGTGCCAAAGTTAAAACAGGATCAGATAAACCATCTAAATAGTCCCGTACCCCTGAGGAAATAGAAGCAGCCATTAACAGTCTTCCAAACAAACAAACAAACAAACAAACAAACAAACAACAAAAAAACAAATCTCAGGACCAGATGGGTTTAGTGGAGAATTCTATCAGATCTTCAAAGCAGAGCCAATACCAATAATCTTCAAAGTATTCCACAAAATTGAAACTTAATAAACACTATCCAATTCATTCTAGGAAGCCACAATTATGCTTATACCTAAACCAAACAAAGACCAACAAAGAAAAAGAACTTCAGACCAGTTTCCCTTATGAACATTGATGCAAAAATACTCAATAAAATTATGGCCAACCGAATCCAAGAATTAATCAAAACAGTAATTCACCACTATCAAGTAAGCCTTATCCCAGGGATGAAGGGATGGTTCAATATAGAGAAATCCATCAATGTAATCCACTACATAAACAAACTCAAAGAAAAAAACCACATGTTCATTTCATTAGATGCTGAAAAAGCCTTTGACAAAATTTAGTATCCCTTCATAATAAAAGTCTTGGATAGATCAGGAATTCAAGGCCCATACCTCAACATAGTGAAAGCAATATACTGAAAACCAGTAGCCAACTACAAACTAAATGGAGAGAAACTTGAAGCAATCCTGCTAAAACCAGGGACCAGACAAGGCTGCCCATTTTCTCCCTATTTATTCAATATAGTACTTGAAGTCCTAGCTAGAGCAATTAGACAACAAAAGGAGGTCAAAGCTCTACGAATTGGAAAGGAAGAATTCAAAATATCACTATTTGCAGATGATCTGGTCATATATACTTAAGGGACCCCAAAAAATTCCACCAGAGAACTAAACCTGATAAACAACTTCAGCAAAGTGGCTGGATATAAAATTAAGGCAAAAAAAAAAATCAGTAGCCTTCTACTACTCAAAGAATAAACAAGCTGATAAAGAAATCAGGGAAATGACACCCTTGACGATAGCTACAAAAAATATTACATACTTTGGTGTGACTCTAAGCAAGCAAGCAAAAGATCTGTATGACAAGAACTTCAAGTCTCAGAAGAAAGAAATTGAAGATCTCAGAAGTTGGGAAGATCTCCCATGCTCATGGATTGGCAGGATTAATATAGAAAAAATAGCCAACTTGCCAAAATCAATGTAAAGATTCAATGCAATCCCCATCAAGAGCAATCTGCAAATTCATTTAGAATAACAAAAAAACCAGGATAGTGAAAACTATTCTCCACCACAAAAGAATTCCTGGGGGAATCACTATCCCTCACCTCAAGCCCTACTACAGAGCAATAGTGATAAAAACTGTGTGGTATTGGTATAGAGACAGGCAAGAAGATCAATGGAATAGAATTGAAGACCCAGAAATGAACCCACACACCTATGGTCAATTGATATTTGACAAAGGAGCTAAAAACATCCAGTGGAAAAAGACAGCATTTTTAACAAATGGTGCTGGTTCAACTGGAGGTCAGCATGCAGAAAAATGAAAATCAACCCATTCTTATCTCCTTGTAAAAAGCTCAAGTCCAAGAGGATCAGGACCTCCACATAAAATCAGATACACTGAAGCTTATAGAGGAGAAAGTGGGGAAGAGCCTTGAACACATGGGCACAGGAAATTTTCTTGAATAGAACACCAATGGCTTATGCTCTAAGAACAAGAATTGACAAATGGGACCTCATAAAACTGAAAAGATTCTGTAAGGCAAAGGACACTGTCAATAGAACAAAACAGCAACCAATAGATTGGGAAGAGATCTTTACCAATTCTACATCCAATAGAGGGCAAATATACAATATATACAAAGCATTCAAGAAGTTAGAAATAACCATATTAAAAATGGGCTAAACAAAGCTAAACAAAGAATTTTCAAGTGAGAAATACTGAATCGCTGAGAGGCTCCTAAAGAAATGTTCAACACCCTTAGTTATCAGGGAAATGCAAATCAAAACAACCCTGAGATTCCACCTCACACCAGTCAAAATGGTTAAAATTAAAATCCCAGGTGAAAGCAGATGCTGGTGAGGATGCGGAGAAAGAGGAACACTCCTCCATTTCTGATGGTATTGCAAGCTGGTACAACCACTCTGGATATGTTTGGCAGGTCTTGAGAAAATTAGACATAGTACCTGAAGACGCAGCTATTATATATATATATATCCTGGGCATATATCCAGAAGATGCTCCAACATGTAGTAAGGACACATGCTCCACTATGTTCATAACAGCCTTATTTAGAATGTTCAGAAGCTGGAAAGAACCCAGGTGTCCTTCAATAGAGGAATGGATACAGAAAATGTGGTACATTTACACAATGGAGCACTACTCAGCTATTAAAAACAATGACTTCATGAAATTCTTAGGCAAATGGATGGAACTAGAAAATATCATCTTGAGTGAGGCAATCCAATCAGAAAAGAACACACATGGTATGCACTCACTGATAAGTAGATATTAGCTCAAAAGCTCAGAATAAATAAGATACAATTCACAGACCACATGAAGATCAAGAAGAATAAAGACCAATGTGTGGGTGATTCGGTTCTTCTGAGAAAGGGAACAAAATACTCACAGGAGCAATTATGGAGATAAAGTGTAGAGCAGAGACTGAAAGAAAGACCATTAAGAAACTGTCCTTCCTGGGTATTCATCCTATAAATAGTCACCAAAGCCTGACACTATTGTGGATGCCTAGAAATGCTTACCGAAATGAGCCTGATATGCCTGTCTGCTGAGAGGCCCTGTCAGAGCCTTACAAATACAGAGGCAGATGCTAGCAGCCAAGCATTGGACTGGGCGCTGGGTCTCCAATGGAGGAGTTAGAGAAAGGACTAAAGGAGCTGAAGGGGTTTGCACCCAAATAGGAAGAACAACAATATCAACCAAACAAATCCCCCAATCTCCCAGGGACTAATCCATCAACCAAGAGGCACACATGGCTCCAGCTGTATTTGTAGCAGAGGTATGCCTTGTCAGGCATCAATGGGAGCAGAAGTCCTTGGTCCTATGAAGGTTTGATAGATGCCCCAGCATAGGGAAATCAAGGGAGGATAAGTGGGAGTGGGTTGGGTGGAGTAACATCCTCATAGAAGCAGGGGGAGGGAGGATGGGTTGGTTAGGGGTTTTCTGGGAAGTAGGAAACCGTGAGTTGGAATAATGTTTGAAATGTAAATAAAGAATATATTCAATAAAAAAGAAACATACAAAAAAGAACCAAAAGAAATAATTGCAATGGCAAATGAAACTTAAAACTTCTGCACAGTAAATATATTAACATAGTGGAGACAGAGTTTATACAGGAGAACATTTCATCAGTTATACAACTGATAGAGGCATAATATTTTAATATAAGCAACTTAAAATTAAATGCCACAACTTATTCCCATCATATAGTAATTAGATAGGTCAAAGAATTTGTAAGTTCTCAAAGACCAAGTACTAATGTTAATAAATATATGGACTATATAAATAAATTTATGGAAAAGTGTTTATAATCCTTAACCATCTAAGATATGCAAATCAAAAGAATTTTGAAGCAACATCTGATCTTAGAATGACTACCAAATAAAGTAACAACAACCAGTCAAACAAACAAATCCTTGTGAGGATGCAGGGGATCTTGGAATTCTTATGCTTCCTTAGTATAACCACCATGGAAAGATTATTTTTCAAAACCTCAAACTAGAACTACCTAATCCAAGTCTCCATTCCAGAAAATCAACCTGAATGAATCTAAGTCAGCATATTTTATAGATACTTACGTACCTATGATAGATGCTCCATAATTCACAAAAGGTACATTGTGAAATCAGCCTAGATGTCTACCAAATGAACAATGTTTTAACAAGTGGTTTATTAGACAATGGGGTTTTATTCAGTCACAAATTAGAATGATAGTTTGCATGAAATTGGATCATCATGTTAAGTGAAATAAACCAGATTCAGAAAACAAATTTCATGGGTAATTTTTGTTAAAAAATATTTGTATATGGTGTCAAAGTAGAAGGTGGTCTATTTGGAAAAAGCAAGGCAACCTTGAAAGAGAGGGAATACAAGAGATGGTAACAGGATGCTATGGACAAACTTACATTCTATAGCTGAATGAAAATGTAATGGACATCAATCAGAAAGACCATTACTAAGAAAACATGACTTTATACAATAAATATGTAGTAATAAAGATTTTGGGGATAAAACTAAGTAATTGAGTGCAATATGAAAAAGGGAAGTAGTCTAATGTTTGAGATCTGAAGCACTTAACTTGCAGGAAGTTAGAAAAATGAAGACAGATCAACAAATTAATAGTGATACAGAAGCTACTCCCCAAAAGGTGTCTTAGAAGTCAAATGTTGAAGGTCTCCAGTGGAGAAATAAATGGTTAACCATGCAAAAAGCATCTGAAAGGTCAGTGAAGATCTGGCAATGAAACAATCAGTAGATTGCTCAAAGGTAATCTGTGACATTGTTGAAAATAGGGGCAAATCCTCACTAGTGTGAGGTTGAGATAAAGTGAGAGAAGGGAATCAGAAGGAGAGATGGCTCAGAAGTTAAGAGCACCAACTGTTCTCCCAGAGGTCCTGAGTTCAATTCCCAGCAACCACATGGTGGCTCACAATGATCTGTAATGGAATCTGAATCCCTCTTCTGGTGTGTCTGAGGAGAGCAATGGTGTACTCATATACATAAAATAAATAAAGAAATCTAAAAAAAAAAAAAGAAAGTCACAACTTTGAGAAAGTTATATTATACAATAGAAATAAAGACAGATTTATGTACAGTGGGGGAGTGGAATGCAATTATGAGAAAGGAAAATTCTAGATAGGAGAAATCTCAGCATGCTGATAGGAACGTTAGGGTTTCAAGGACTGCTGATTGATAAGAAGATTTTGGATGATGTTCTTGATTTAGTGAATGTATATAGGCTTTCTTGTGAGCCTTAGTGCTTTGTGGTCAACTTACCCACTGTATAAAATGTAAGAGAAGGAAACAAGTAAGTAATAGTTTTGGTGAAATCTGAAAACCAGTCATTAGCAAAGAATAACATGTTTCAGGACAAAGTAGGTATAACATAATTATCTCAAAAGTATGTTTGGTTGGCAGGTTCTCTTGTACACCATTTAATTAATGGTCACTAATTTGAAGTGGAAGTTAGAATCTGAATTAACAATGTTAATATGTTAAAATGAATGTATTGGGTCAGCAAGATGACTCAGTGTGTAAAGGCCCTTGCAGTCAAGCCTGGCTGCCTCAGTTGAGGCAACATGTCTTCTGGCATCCAATCAAGTAATGAAAGTGTGGCATGAAGGATATCAAGCTTAGGTGATATTGGAATGGCTTGCTGAAAGTCAAGGGCTCAGAGTCAAAAATGAGCTCTTTTAGAAAAAAATTATGCTGAAGGACATCTGGGTTCTTTCCAGCTTCTGGCTATTATAAATAAAGCAGCTATGAACATAGTGGAGCACATCTCCTTATTACATGTAGGAGCATCATCTGGGTATATGCCCAGGAGTGGTATAGCTGGGTCCTCAGGTAGTACTATGTTTAATTTTCTGAGGAATTGCCAAACCAATTTCCAGAGTGGTTTTCGACTCTACAATCCTACCAACAATGGAGAAGTGTTCTTTTTTCCCCACATCCTCTCCAGCATTTGCTGTCCCCTGAGTTTTTCATCTTAGCCATTCTGACTGGTGTAAGGTGGAATCTCAGTGTTGTTTTGATTTTCATTTCCCTGATAACTAAGGATGCTGAACATTTTTAGGTGCTTTAGAGCCATTTGAGTTTCCTCAGTTGTGAATTCCCTGTTTAGTTCTGTGCCCCATTTTTTAATAGGGTTATTTGACTCTCTGGAGACTAATTTCTTGAGTTCTTTGTATACATTGGATATTAGCCCTCTATCGGATATAGGGTAAAGATCTTTTCCCAATTTGTTGGTTGCTGTTTTGTCCTCTTGACTGTGTACTTCGCTTTGCAGAATCTTTGCAGTTTTATGATGTCCAATTTGTCGATTCTTGTTCTTAGAGCATAAGCTATTGGTGTTCTGTTCAGGAACTTTTCTCCTGTGTCCATGTATTCAAGATTTGTCCCTGCTTTCTCCTCTATAAGCTTTAGTGTGTCTGGTTTTATGTGTAGATCCTTGATCCACTTGGACTTGAGCATTGTACAAGGAGATAAGAACCCAGATGTCCCTCAACAGAGGAATGGATACAGAAACTGTGGTATATATATACACAGTGGAGTATTATTCAGCTATTAAAAACAATGAATTCATGAAATTCTTAGGCAAGTGGATGGAACTAGAAAGTCTTATCCTGAGAAAGGCAACCCAATCACAAAAGAACACACATGGCATGCACTCACTAATAAGCAGATGTTAGCCCAAAAGCTCAAAATAAACAACTTACAATTCACTCAGCACAGGAAGCTCAAGAAGAAGGAGGACTTAAGTGAGGGTGCTTTGGTTCCTCTAAGAAAGGGAACAAAATACTCATAGGAGCAATAAGGGAGACAATGTGTGGAACAGAGACTGAAGTAAAGGTCAACCAGAGACTGTCCTACCTGGGGATTCATCCTACAAACAGTCAACAAACCCTGACACTACTATGGATGACAAGAAGTGTATACCAAAAGGAGCATGCCATGTTTGCCTCCAGAGGGGCAATGCAAGAGCCTTACAAATACAGAGGCAGATGCTAGCAACCAACTATTGGACTGGGCATGGGGTCTCCAATGGAGGAGCTGGAGTGTGATCTGAAGAAGCTGAAGGGGTTTACAGCCCCAAGGGAAGAACAATGATTTTGGACACCCAGACACCCCAAGACTCCCAGGGACTGAATCATCAACCAAGGGGCACACATGGTTCCAGCCACAATGTAACAGAGGAAGGCCTTGTTAGGCATCAGTGGGAGAAATGGTCCTTGGTCAGGTAAAGGCTCAACAGAGGACCCAACAAAGGGAAACCTAGGGGAAGGAGGTGGGAGTGTACCGGGTGGAGGGGCATATATGTGGAGGCAGGGGGAGG
Source organism: Apodemus speciosus (assembly GCA_002335545.1). Classification (NCBI taxonomy): domain Eukaryota; kingdom Metazoa; phylum Chordata; class Mammalia; order Rodentia; family Muridae; genus Apodemus; species Apodemus speciosus. The sequence goes on from BDUI01004027.1 coordinate 57,797, forward strand.
GAGGAGGGTTTGGGAGTCTTTGGGGAGGGGGAAAATCAGGAAAGTTTTTACCATTGGCAATGTAAATGAAGATGATATTCAATAGAAAAAGAAAAGAAAAAGAAAAAATTACGTATATGCACAAATAAATTTTATGGGTCAAAATTTATGGTTTCTACTATTTTAAGGAAGAAGGCTTTAATTTTTATTTTCAAAATTCCTTTATACTCTTAAAATATTTTTGTGAATCCTATTGAACATTTGTTTATGTGTGACATGTCTCTTGAGATTTTCCTATTATAAATTTGAAATTAGTAAGTTAGAAAGTTATTTCATTAAAGAATAAACCTATTACATATTATTTACTATTTATTTATTATACATTGTTTATTACAGAAATAATGTTTTTAGTGAAATATAACTATTTCTCAAACAAAGAAACAAAAACACATCAGAGCGCTTTTACATCAGTTCCTGAACAGATACAGCTAGGTTATTATCTCTTCATCTCTATTTAATATTCTATAAGCACATGTGTCAAACAGACTCCAGAAAACTGTGTGAACATGGGAAGGAATGAATATTATTACAAAGTAACTATGAGAGGGTCATTCACATCCACTTGGGGTCCCACACTTTGACAATGAGTGCTTTCAGCAACAGGTAATAAAAAGCCAATCAAACATGATCATTGGCTATTTTTGTAGCATATGCTATTGCAAAGGTAAACAAAATCGACCAGTTTCTTGTTTAATTTAAAAATGTAGTGACTGATAATTTGTTTCCCTTTCAATTTTAGTTCTTTCCAAAGGTGTCAAACAGAAAATGAAAAATTGCTAAGTTGAGTTGTTTTTAAAAAAGCGCAGAAAATTCTATAAAATCAGAATACTTCAAATAGATTGTCTAAACAGTCCCATAACACCCAAAGAAATAGAAGGGGTCATAGAAATTCTTCCAACCAAAAAAAGCACAGGACCAGATGGTTTTAGTGAATAATTCTATCAGAACTTCAAAGAAGACTTAATACCAATACTCCTCAAACTATTCCACAATATAGAAACAGAAGAAACACGTCCCAACTCATTCTACAAAGCCACAATTATCCTGATACCAAAACCACACAAAGATCCAACTAAGAAAGAGAACTTCAGACAATTTCCCTTATGAACATGGAGGGCAAAAAATATTCAATAAAATACTTGCCAACCAAATCCAAGAACACATTAAAACGATCATTCACCATGATCAAGTAGGCTTTATCCCAGGGAGGCAGGGATGGTTTAATATATGGAAATCCATCAATGTAATCCACTATATAAACAAACCCAAAGGAAAAAAAAAACTATATGGTCATCTCATTGGATGCTGAAAAAGCATTTGACAAAATTCAGCATCCTTTAATGCTAAAAGTCTTGGAAAGAACAGAAATTCAAGGCCCATACCTAAACACAGTAAAAGCAATTTACAGCAGACCAGTAGCCAACATCAAAGTAAACAGAGAGAAACTTGAAGCAATCCCAGTAAAGCCAGGGACTAGACAAGGTTGCCCCCTCTCACCATATCTTTTCAATATAGTACTTGAGGTACTAGCTAGAGCAATTTGAAAACATAAGGAGGTCAAAGGGATACAAATTGGAAAGGAAGAAGTCAAACTATCACTATTTGCAGATGATATGATAGTATATTCAAGTGACCCAAAAAACTCCACCAGAGAACTCCTACAGCTGATAAACAACTTCAGCAAAGTGGCTGGTTATAAAATCAAC